>JAQQSW010009958.1:0-13108 GCA_028646575.1 Pseudocheirus occidentalis | reverse complement strand
CAGGAAAGAGCTTCAGATTCCCATTACAAAGGCCCAGAAGGATTCCTTTTTCTTTCTGGTCAGGTGCATTGGTTATAAAACCACTAAAAGGCCTGAAACAGATCCCTATAATCTAATTAGGAAAGAATTGTAATTGGGACAAAAAATGAGTCTAGTGTAAATGTTGGCAGCCATTTGTCTGAGTTTTTTAATCCTTATTTTTCCCCTGAGGTTGCCAAAACCTTAATTTCCCCCCATCTGTGTACCTTTAGAACAATACCACCAACAAAGAAATCAGTATGACTCATCTTTGCTGTAAAGGAGACTTGGGCTCTATATTCCAAATTCCTGACCCTGTGCTCAGAGAAATAGACATACATCTCAGCCTGACCTGCTTAGATCAGGTCTGATTCATAGTGATAATCTCTCCCCTGTAGGGAGAAGCCCATTGCTGCCAAGGAGAATGGAGAAAAGCCAACCATCCCCTCTGGAGAAGAGGGAATGTCACTAAAAAAACAAATTCAGTGTGACAGTCATTCATTTGTGACAGACAAAGCAGAAAAGGAATCCATGTTTGTCACATCTAAAAACAAAAATATCATAGCATCATAGGTGATAGGTTTAGAACTGAAAGAGACCTCAAAGGCTACGAGATTCTTTTTTTAGATATGATGCTAGTAAGATGAATAATAATAGTACTATATATTAATAACTATTAATAAAGACAGCTAGGTGGTGCAGTGGATAACATGCTGCACCTGGAGCCAGAAAGATAATATTCCTGATTTTGAGTCTGACCTCAGACACTTACTAGCTGTGTCACCCTGGGAAAGTCATTTCATCTTGCTTGCCTCGGTTTCCTCATCTGTAAAATGAGCTAGAGAAGGAAATGGCAAACCACTCCAGTATGTTTGTCAAGAAAACCCCAAATGGAGTCCACAAAGAGTTGGGCACAACTGAAGCGACTGAACAACAATAACAAACATTAATATAATTGAATGATAGATAACATACAATATATAACACATTATAATGTATAATAATGATAAATAGACTAATAATAGGATAAGAGTAGAAACCAGACCTGTGATTATACTAGCATAGGGAAACTTCAAGTGAAGAAACTCCGTTACTGAATCTTAGCACTTATTCTGCAAAGAGAAAGTCATCTAGAACATTAAGAGGTTAAATGATTTGCCCAAAGTCACAGAGCCATTATGTGTAACAGGCAAGACTTGAACTCAGGTCTTCTTTGCTTTGAGGCCCGTTCATTGTCCACTACACTAAATGGGTTAAACTTGCACCTGGGCGATATGCAGCCTGCAAAACTTCCAAGGGGCTGAACCAGATTAAAATGTAATTAGGAAATATTTAACAAAATAAATAAAAACACTATGCAACATAGATAACATTAATTTGTGATATTCTAAACCAGTATGTGGCTGATAGGAATCAGTTTCTATTTGAGCTTAACACCACACTATGCTATGCTTTTAGTTTCCTATAATAATATCTTACATTATATTAATGTCATAATTATAACAATAGCTCACATTTTATTAACAATTTAAAGTTTTATAATTCAGTATATATTAATTTAACCCCTACTATTTGCATAATACTATTAATGGAGCTGAGGATACATAGATAAAAATAGTTCTTGCCTTCAAGGAGCTTACTTTCTCTTAGAAGAGTCTACATTTTACTATGGCATTTTCCCCAACATTTTCATGTAGATGCAAGGATATTAAGGCCTTTAAGAAAAACAAAGACTCAAAGCAGATAAAATATCCAAAAATAAGGGAAGGAAGGAAGGAAGGAAGGAAGGAAGGAAGGAAGGAAGGAAGGAAGGAAGAAAGAAAGAAAGAAAGAAAGAAAGAAAGAAAGAAAGAAAGAAAGAAAGAAAGAAAGAAAGAAAGAAAGAAAGAAAGAAAGAAAGGAAGGAAGGAAGGAAGGAAGGAATATAACTATCTTATAGAGTAGTTTAGACTTTTACTTTTTACTTCTAGGATCCAAGATTTTATAATTGGAAAGGAGATTAAGGGTCCTTTGAATGATGGATCCATACATTATCATGCAATCTCTTCCAGGATAAAAACTTCTTTTAATTGTTTTTTTGCTGGTACTTAGCATTTTGCTTTAAAAAATACTGCTAATACTGTTTAATATCAATCAACCAATCAATAAACATTTATTAATTGTCTACTATTTGCCAGGCACTGTGCTAAATAATTATTGGATTGGATTTGAATAGCAAAAGAGTCACTTTGGATATGTTTATGTTCAATGAGGTGAATTTATTTTTTTGATGAAATGTGTGGAATTGAGTGGAGAATATTCCTTATTCGCTTTTTTGGTGTTGGGTACATGGCTAATGCTATCAACTATTATAAAAGAATGCTGCTTAGGCAATAGAATTAAATAAAAACAAATGTATTCTTGACCCAGCCCATGAATACCCTATCTCTTACCTTGACCCAGCCATAGGAAGAGAGGCAATTGAACACCTATTATATGCCAGGCACTAGGATAACTTCTGGGAACACATAGAAAGGCAGAAACACATTCCCTTATTTTAATGAGCTCACAAGTTCACTGATACAGCTGGAAGGGAAATCAGTGATTATCTATTCTGAGTCACTCATTTCTACAGATGAGGAGACAGAGGCTCAGAGAGGCCAAGTGGTTACAGAAGCATCAAGTGACATAAGCAAGATTCAGACCCAAGTCCTCTGATTTTGGATCTTATGCTTTTCAGTGCTGCACTTTGCTGGTTTCCATAGAGACTCGTTGGCTTTGGGGCTGGTAGGGTGGAATTCTGTGGTTCCTATGAGGAATGAGGCCAATTCATACAGATCATTAAGAGAAACCAAGAGGACCTGAAGAAAGAAATCTTCCGGGAAATGATAAGGTCCTAAATTTAAATTGGTAGGGAGCTCAGAGTACAACTGTTTTAACTCCCTCATTTTACAGATGAGGGAACTCATTGACTCAGAGAAGTTACCTAAGGTCATGGAGGTAGTAGTTATTAGGGCTTGGATTTGAAACTTGGTCTTCACTGGTAATCACTGAGATTAAAGTTCTAATAACAATGTATAAGGATAAAGACAACAATATAGAAAGTTACCCTATATTTTAGTACATTTAAAAAAAGATATTATATGTAATCAAAGCAAATGCAAAATGAGCTGTGATGTTTTGAGCTAGAATTCACTTGAATACCAAGTTCAAAGATCCTGGTGGTAAGCAAAAAACTACATTCACAACTGTGGTCCCAAAGTCACCAAGACAGAGCAGAAGCACTAAAAGAGGTAGGACTAGTGGAATACTGATTGTCCTTATACTACTTATCTGCCCAGAATTGTTGTTCTTTTGTGACCTATCTTCTCTGAGTTGATTCCTCTACCAGGGTGGAGAACCTGCAACCTATAGGCCCCATGTGGCCTTCTAGGTCCTCAGATGTGACCTTTTGACTGAGCCCAAGTTTTACAGAACAAATCCTTTTATTAAGGGGATTTCTTCTGTGAAGTTTGGATTCAGTCAAAGGGCCACACTTGAGGACTTCAAGGGCCATATGTGGACTTGAGGTTGTAGGTTTCCCATCCCTGCTAGACATTTCATGGCTCAGAGAGGTCTTGTTTGGTCCTTCCAGCACCCTTTTCCCCTATACCCCAAGAAGAGTGAGACCTACTACTACCAAAGGCAGAGATAGAATTTCATAGTTGGAAGGGACCTCAAAAGTCATCTAGTTCTATTATTATTAATTATTATTATTGATATCAATTATCTGATTATCCCTTAGACAACAACCCAAATAAGTGATCATTACACCCTATCAAGTAAAGGGGAACCACCACCTCTTAAGGCAATCTATTTCATAAGGTAGAGTCAAAGATGGCTGGGGATTTCAAACCTTAACAACTGAAGAGCATTAGTGTGTCCTTGAAATAAACAGGGAAATGAGGAAGAACAGGTTTTTGTGAGAAAGATGAATTTATTTTTGGACATTCTGAGTCTTGTGGAATATCCAGGTGGAGAAGTCCAGAAGGCAATTGGAAATTTGGGCTTGGCTTATAGAAAGTGGAAGGGGAAATGGAGACAGAGATTTGGGAATCATCCACAAATATGTTAAGTTGATTCCTGGGAGATGGCATTGAATAGCAAATATGGCTATTTATAAGATCACTTTAATAACTTCATCTTTTGCTTTATTTTTCTTCATTTGCAGTTTATTAGGAGAGCATGAAAGGATGAAAATCCAAGAATCAAGATGGGAAATTCTCAATTGTAAGCCCTTTGGGGTGAGATTTGTCTCATGTGCAAGATCAATATTATAAAGTACACAGCTCTTCCTCTGATATATAAATAATCACAGGAGTGATGAAATAATCCCAATTTGATCACTAGGCTGCAAGAGAAATTAATCATGACTTATGGTCTCTATGGTGTCCAAAATAATCCCCAGATAAATGCTTCACCAAACTTCTATTCTCTTTAAAACTTTTTTAATTAACCTTATTTGTTTTCCTACACACACACACACACACACACACACACACACGCCTGATTTTATTCTGTCAGTAGCAAATTTAGTTAGTAGTGGTATAGAGTTGGTAACAGGCTTTCTGTTTCCTAGAACAGCTGCTAAGTCTAAAAATTGCCAAATTTAGAGGTCCAAGGAAAGGGCAAAGATAGGTATGAATTCTTTGATATCTCTAAATTTTGAGACAATAGCAGAAATAGAATTTGAATTCTATCACATCATTCTATAAAAATATGTGAAATAAAAGAATCGCAGGATTCTACATCTGGAGGCAGAAAGAACTTTGGAGGTCATTTGGCCCAACCTACCCATCTCACAGTTAAGGAAACTGAGGTATAGTGAGGTGCAGTGACTTTCCAGTGGTCACACAAGTAATGAGCATGAGAGGTGGAATCTGAAGTTAGCTCCCCTGATTGGATAACCAGTGGTCTTTTTGTTGTTTTAGAAAAAAACAAACAAAAAACAAGGTCAAAAGAGGTTGTGATTTGACCCCAAATCACAGATTCAGGTCTCAATAAGCATTTATGAAGCACCGACTGCATGCTAGGCATTGTATGAAGCATGGGGGATACAAAGAATCCCCCACAAAGAACTTATAGTTTAATAGGGGAATAACATACAAACAATTAGGCAAAAATTATGTAAAATATGTATTTTTCAGTAATTTTTTAGCCTGTGTCTGACTCTTCATGACTCTTCATGGAGTTTTCTTGGCAAAGACACTGAAGTGGTTTGCCATTTCTCTCTTCAGGTCATTTTATAGATGAGGAAACTGAGGCACACAGGGTTAAATGACTTGTCCAGGGTCTCACAACTAGTAAGTGTCTCAGACCAGATTTGAACTCAGCAAGACGAGTCTTCGTACCTACAAGCCTGGCATTCTATCCACTGTGCTTCTTAGCTGCCTGTTGTAAAAATTATACAAGGGATAAATTGGAGTAATCAACAAAGGGGAGGCACCAGCATTAAAGGGCATCTGGAAAGATTTTTTTGCACAATGTGGACTTTTAGCTGTGACCTCAAGGAATCCAAGGAAATCAGGAGATAGGGATGAAAAAGGAAAGCATTCCAGACATGGGTACAGGCAGTAAAAGTCTTGTTTGGAGAAAAGCAAAGAGACCAATATCACTGGCTTACAGAGTATGTGGAAGGAAGAAAGGGGTAAAGAAAACTGGGAAGGTAGGAAGAGAACAGGTTAAAAAGTGTTTTAAAAGCCAAACACATTTTTATACTTGATCCTAGATATAATAAGGAGTCACAGGAGTTTATCAAATGTGAATGCAGTGACAGGTCTGACCTCCTCTTTAGGAAGATCACTTGGATATCTGAATGGAGAAGGACTGGAGTAAGAAGACCTGAAGCAGAGAGACCAGCAAACGGGCCACTGTAGTGGTCCAGGAGCAAGATGATGAGGGTCTGCCCCAGGAGATGGCAGTGTCATATCAGAGAAGGGGACGTATATGAGAAATATTGAAAGGGTAGAATTGATAGGACTTGGGAACAGCTTGTATATGAGGGGTGAGAGTGAGGAGTCAAAGATAACTTGAAGGTCATGAGTCTCAATGACTGGGACAATGGTGGGTCCCTCAACTGTAATAGGAAAAGTTAGAAAAAGGTACAGTAAGAGAGTCAACATTCAAATACAGGTCATTGGATTCAAAACCAGTGTTCTTTATAAACAAGTAAAAATTTGGAGTTAAAGAATCCATTCCAAGATGGAGGATACCATGAGCAAGAAAGAGAAGGTAGGACAGCATCAGGGAATAGTCAGTGTTGGAGCAAGGAGTCTTGGAAAGCTCCTCCTCTGAAAGAAGCCTGGAAAGGCAGTTGGAATCTGATTTTGAGGGCCTTGAATGTCAATGCTAAAAACTTTATATTTTATCTCCTAGGAAAGAGGGAGGCACTTCATAAATAGAACATATGTTCATAGAAATGCTAAATCGAAATGGTAATACCTCTGCATCATGAAATGCGGAGTTTAGTTTTTCTTTTTTCGATAGCGTTATCCATCTGGATTCTAATTACTCCACGGACAATGCAGTATTTAAGCTTCTCATCAAGATCTGAAAATCACCTATATGAGATGTGCATCAATGAATACAGCTTTCAAATCCTTATGCCTTCTCACATTTCCCTACTTTTGTTGACTAGTCTAAAAATGTTGACTTTTCCTGACACATACTCATCTTTGCAATACATGCATGAAAGGAAGGGGACAACCCAAATTAGCAAAGCGCCAATTTCCAGCAAAAAGTGTAGCCAGGTACCAGTTTTAACAGTTAGAAGTTCAGCTGACTTTGTATGATTTCAGCTTAAGTGGTAAATTAATGTTTTTCACCTTCATTTAGCTGAAAAATGATTCAACAGATTTGGCTCAAGTTCACAAGGGAAATGATTCTCCTTTGAGCTGAGATCAAGCACAGAAAAGTTAAGCCAACCAGAAATTGTGTTTTGGTAGGTCAGCTGAAAGGAAGAGGATAGGAAACGGTAAAAACAAGAGAAAATAATTTTAGGAATAGGTAGGATTTTAAAAATCATCTTTCTTATTCCTAATTTTACATATAGAGAAACTGATAGCCAGACATTTTGATATACTTAAGGTCACACAGCTAATTGGGGAATAACAAGAATGCTTGACTCCCAGTCTTGAACTCTGTACATTCTCCTTTTTGGAATTTAAGAGGAAATAATAGGTTTATCTGAAAGGGGAAAAGAAAAATCAGTTATAGTAATGCAAATAAAACCTACATCTAGAGCATCTAGGTGCAGGGGATGGAGTGCCAGGCCTGGAGTAGAGAAGACCTGAGTTCAAATCTGACCTCAGATGCTTACTAGCTGTATGACTCTGGGCGAGTCACTTAACCTTGTTTGCCTCAGTTTCCTCATTTGTAAAATGAATTGGAGAAGGAAATGGAAACCATTCAAGTGTCCAATATCCAAGAAAACATCAAATGAGGTCATGAAGAGCTAGACACAACTGAACAAAAAGCTTTTATATTTCTGCTTGTAGAAATGATTTCTCTTCAAGTCTTAGTTTAAATAGCATCTCCTTCATAATGCCTCTCTGATCCCTCCAATTAGATTTCCCTTTCTCCTCAAATCTCTCAGGATATTCTGACTTTTCTTGTAAACTCAATAATATTCTAATTTGTATTACAGTTATTTGTGTACTTTTCTCCTCTTCCTACAAGACTGTAAGAGCCACAGGGGAAGAAACTGCACTTTTTAATACATATATCCCTAAGATGGGGATTGTTAACTTTTATTGTATCATGGACCTCTTTGGATTCTGGCTATGGACCTATGGCCCCCTCTTCAGAAAAAAAAAATGTAAGGCATAAAATAAAATATATAGAATGACAAGGGTAACTAATTATATTAAAATATGGTTATAAACATTTTTTAAACCCAAATTTATGGACTCCAGTTTAAGGACCCCTGACAGATTGCCTAGTGTAATGGCAGTCTGTCACATGACCAGAGAGAGTACCTCGACAGAAGAAGCTAGGAAGCTGTTTCCCAGAGAATCATGAGGGCACGTGAAGGAAGTGCACGTGTAGACATTCTGCAGCTGCTTTGGAGTGGCTCAACACACAGGTCAGAGGAGCCATTTTCTAGTGGCTAAATGACTACAACTGTGAGCATCCTAAGGACCTGAGTCCACTCCCATCATCTCTTTACTGCATTCACATCTGGAAGAGTAAGGTGACTCCTTGACTGTCTGCTTCTGGTAAGAGAATCGTGCTGTAAGAGGAAGGGCCATGGGGATTTCTCCTCATACCAGGCCATTTGTCCCCTGAGAAATAAGACCTCTTGGACTTTTGCTTATTTATTCTAGCTTCAGGGAATGGAGTATACATCCAGTTTAGGCTGGGAACAGAAGGTAAAGCAATTAGGGCATCAGAATCCAGGCTGGGTATTGTGACCAGCCCAAAATAGAGTGATCATCTATGGTAACCTTTAAAAATCCAGCCCAGCAGAGACTGATAGCTATGCTGTCTGTAGACATGAACTTGGTAAGAACAATGCTATATAGGAATTGAACTTTCTATCTCCTGCAGACCAGTGCGGTTCTTTTGCTCTACTCAATAAATGCTTGTTGAATTAGACTGAATTGGTTAAACTCAAAGGAATCTACCTTATTATCTTCAAGTTTTTCAGCTTCATTTTGGGAAGGCAGCCCTCAGATTACTCTGTAATGTTACAAACACTGGGATCTTAGTAAGATTTACCACAAAATGGGCCTGCCTTGGACCCCATCCAACTTGCATGTGTGAAAATGAACTGTGTATAGTTCTCTCCTCTCTCTTCCCTTCTTTGCCCATTGAGAAAGGGAGATCCTCCACAGAAGGCACCTGGGGAAATAGTCCATTCCCCTAAGAGCAAGGAAAAGAGACATCCTGGCAATGTAAAGTCTGATGAATGAGATAGCACATAGTGTCTGCAGCAAGCCAAGCCTGCTACTATAAGGAGAGGCTACAGATTAGGCAATCAGGGGAGCTGATCAGGGAAAGCAGGCAGTTTTAGGTACTGACCTTCATGGAGGTATTCAAAATTTGGGATCTGTCCAAAAGTATATTCCAGCTGCTGAGAAACTAGGTGTGTGCTTTTCTACCAGAGACCATAGGAGTCTGTGGAATAGTTTCTGGTCCAAATTAGTCTGAAAAGAAAGAAAATGAAATTATAATCGTTTGGAAATGTATACATGTATGCTAATATCAGACTTGTTGCTTTAGTATTTATTCCTTTATCAATTAAGAATATTATTTTATCGATGTTCATCGCCTACATCTTTTAATTTGATAAGCAACTGAATACGTAGGCCTGAATTCAGAAGTTCCCAGTTTTTTAACTAGGTGGAGGAAAATAAGGGAAAATAGGTAATGTTGTTGTTAAAAACCATTTCCAAATAGATAAGTGGTCAAAGGATATGAACAAACAGTTCTCAGATGAAGCATTGCTATTATTAACCATATGAAAGAATTCTCCAGATTAATAACAATAAGATAAATGCAAATCAAAGAAGCAAGTTTTATTTTACACTCCGCAAATTGGGAAAGACGATAAAAGATAGAGAGAATTCAGTGAGGCTGTAGAATGTTAGGCACACTAATGAATTGTTGGTGGATTTGTGAATCAGTATAACCATTCTGGAAAGCAATTTTGAATTATGCAAATAAAGTGCCTAACATGTTTGTATCCGTTGACTCAGAAATTCCATTGCTAGGCATATCCTCAAAGGAGGTCACTGACAAAAAGAAAGGCCTCATACACCAAAATATTTATAGCATCAAAGTAGAATATTCATTATGTGGGGAATGGCTAAGCAATCTGTTCCCTTGCATGAGCGAAAAGAAAGATGACTGTGCTGTAGTAAAGGAGGAATATGAATACCAGGATATATGGGAAGACTTAGATGAGCTGATGCAAAGTAAAATAAGCAGAAACTGGGAAAACAACATATACAATTTCTTGTTGTTGTTCAGTCATGTCTGACTCTTTGTGACTCTGTGGATCATAGCTCTCCATGGGGTTTACTTGGCAAACATGCTGGAGTGATTTGACTCTCGTATTCAGTTGATCCTTTTGTCAGGGAATCAGACATTAAGTGACTCGTCCAGGGTCACACTCCTAGGAAATGTCTAAGGCTGGATTTTAACTCAGATCATCCAGGCTCCAGGACCAATACTCTATCCACTGAGCCACCAACTGCCTCAACATATACAATACTACAATGTAAATAGAACAAACATCAGCCACAGAACAGCTGAAAATGAATGCTGCCAAATTGTAGAAAGCAAGTTTAGCGCCAAAGAAAAGATATGAAGAAAGATTTCACCTCATTCCTTTGCAGAAGGGAGAGCTAGATTTGTGAGTGGGGAATCTGAACTGAATACCTAGGCCTGAATTCAGAAGTTCCCAGTTTTTTAACTACGTGGAGGAAAATAAGAGAAGATAGGTAATATTATATTTTCCTTTTTTTCAGCATGTTGATCAGTTTTGCTGATTTTTTTCCTTTTTCTTCTTCTCTTTTTTCCATCTTTTTCTTATTTTGAAAAAATCTTTTTATAAGGGATGGATCTTGATTGTGTTGGGGGAGATGGAGAGATGCAGAAGGAAGCCTAGGTTATGTGAAAACAAAAACATCAATATAAATATAAAAAAAACCCAAAATTGGGCAGGTAGGTGACATAGATAATAGAGCGCCCACCCTGGAGTCAGGAGGACCTGAGTTCAAATCCAGCCTCAGACACTTAACACTTACTAGTCATATGACCTTGGGCAAGTCACTTAAACTCCAATTGCCTTGCCTTCACCCTCCAAAAAGCAAAAAAAAAAAATGTTCCTATAATTTGTTTCTGAGCCCATGAAGGTCCAGAGGTAATGGCCCCTATAAGCAACATAGGTTTTGTTATAAGGGTTATAAGGAACCAAAAAGTCTTCATTATAAAGTAGTTTCATCCATGAGGCAGCCTTCACATAATTCTTGAGGATAGTATCAAAGAGATGTTCATTTATAGAAAATACCACACAAGTGGCATGCATTCCTCATGTACCTTTACCAATAAGGGAAAAACATTGTCTTTGGAATTAATGAATTCAACTATACTTAATGTGTATACAAAGGAAATGTATTTTCCCTCTTTTCTGTCTTTACCCTTTAGCACTCTCCCTTTCTCCCCCAAATCCTTTTTTTATACCACCTGGATTGAAACTAGAATGCTAGTGCATTTGATTTCATTGTTCCACATGAATACTAGTCAATTTTCCAAGTGGGAATAGTGAGGATGATAATTGCATGTTGTCTAATCTTGTCTGCATATGTCCCCTCTAGTGGTTTCCTGCTGGTAAACCACTGTAAATTGAGAAGGGATTACATTATGCTAGAACAAGGGCCGATGTGGCACATTACTTGAATTGATGGTCACATTCTCTTTGTTAGGGTAGTACCAATTCGTGCAAATGCTTTTCAATTCTCATATATTCAATCCTCTCATTTACCGAAGAGGAAACTGAGATCCAGAGAAGAAGAGCCACACAAATAGAACTGGGTTCAGATTTTGTCCCAGTTACTTAAAAGCTATTTAACCACAGACAAGTCATTTGACCTCGCCATTCCTTGGATTCTGCATTTACAGCCTGGGATCATACTAATACACTATAAACTGCAAAGAGTTTTCATGAGAAAAGTGCTTTGAAATCCTTAAAGGGGGACATAAATGAATGGCTATTATTGGAAGGAACCTGAGAAGTCTGTTGGGTGAACTCCTGGAACAGAAATCCTCTCTATGCCAGTCTGTGACAAGTGATCATTGAGCTTCCAATCCAGGGAAGATCCTCACCCCTAAGTCAGAAACAAGCCTCAATGTTTTCAGCCGAGGTGATTGGGGGGATGATGACACTAGCAATAGGAAAGAGTGAGGCAAAGGGAGAAGTTGATTTCATGAGGGAAATGATGCTAAATTTAAAGTCACAGGAACAGAGCCACATCTAGTGCGGGCAACATTCCCTTGCATTCCTCCATCACGGTGACTGCCTCTGACTTCTGTTTGTCCCCAACCATTTCCTAGGAGTGGGGTTGGGGACTGTAGGGGAACATGGACTTGACTCTCTAAGGGACCAGACACTTCCACCAGTGTGGTTCCATCTTTTTTTTTCTTCTCTTTATTAGGGACTGATTAGATTGGCTTGACTAGCAAACTGCGGGCCACAAGAATTTTTTTTCCTTTTAAATTTATTTATTTTTAATTTATAACATTCAGTTTCACAAGTTTTTGAGTTCCAAATTTTCTTCCCCTCCCTCTCCTCTATCCTCCCCTCAAGATGGCATGAAATACAATATAGGTTCTACATATACCTTCACATTAAACATATTTCCACAACAGTCTAGTTGTAAAGAAGAATTGTAACCAATGGAATGAACCACGAGAAAGAAGAAACAAAACAGGAGAAAAAGAGAGAGAGCACAAATAGCTTGCTTTAATCTGCATTCAGACTCTAATTCTTTCTCTGGATGCTACAGGAATATTTAAGACAGACTGATGGAATTTGGGCTAGCTCTGAATGGGAAAGAAGACTCAGACTCTCAGACACCTAATCTTTTTTTTCAATTTATTCATTACTTTTAGTTTTCAACATTCATTACCAGAAGATTTTTGAGTTACAAATTTTTCTCCCAGTATTTCCCCTACTCCTCACCCCCAAATAGCAAGCCTACTGAACATCCCTTCCCCCAATCTGTTCTCTCTTATATCCTCTCCCTCCCTCTCCTCCTCCCCAACTTTCTAGTAAGGCAAGATGGATTTCTATACCCCAGTGCCTGTATATCTTATTTCCCAGTTGCATGTAAAAAAAATAAAAAATTTTTAACATTGTTTTTAAAACTTTAACTTCTAGGTTCTTTCCCTTCTTCTCTCCTCACCCACCCCCACTGTGAAGATAAGCAATTCAATATAGGTTGTACATGTGTAGTTATGCAAAACATTTCCATAGTAGTTATATTGTGAAAGACTAACTATATTTCCCTTCATCCTATCCTGCCCCCCATTTATTCTATTTTTCCTTTGACCCTGTCCCTTTTCAAAA
>JAQQSW010009957.1:0-13108 GCA_028646575.1 Pseudocheirus occidentalis | reverse complement strand
GCTGAGTGAATGTTGTGCCCAGTATAAGAGGGATGGAGCTGACTTTGCCAAGTGGCGTTGTATGCTGAAGATTGGGGATAATATACCTTCCCCACTTGCCATCATGGAGAATGCCATTGTGCTGACCCGATATGCCAGCATTTGCCAGCAGAATGGCATTGTCCCCATCATGGAGCCAGAAATCCTCCCTGATGGAGAACATGATCTGAAGACTTGTCAGTATGTCACTGAGAAGGTCCTGGCTGCTGTCTACAAAGCTCTGAGCAATCACCATGTCTATTGGGAAGGGACCTTGCTGAAACCTAACATGGTCACCACCGGCCATGCCTGTACCCAGAAGTATTCACATGAGGAGATGGCAGTGGCAACTGTAACTGCCCTTTGCCGGACTGTGCCTCCTGCAGTCACTGGTATCACCTTTCTCTCTGGGGATCAGAGTGAAGAGGATGCCTCCATCAGCCTCAATGCTATCAGCACCTGCCCCTTGCACAAGCCATGGGCACTGCCCTTTTCTTATGGCCGAGCCCCACAGGCATCTGTCCTCAAGACCTGGGGTGGGAAGAAGGAAAATGTCCAGGCTGCCCAAGAGGAATATATTAAGTGGGCCACGACTAATAGCCAAGCTGCTCAAGGCAGGTGTACTCCAAATGGAAAGTCGGGAGCTGCAGCCAGTGTCTCTCTTTGTCTCTAACCATGCCTAAGTCAAGGCCTTCCACCTGGGTATGCCCCAACACGCCAGGCCGTCCCTCACAGTCCAGAAAGAGGCTGAGATCCCAGAGCTTTGTGCTGACCTCTCCCATCACTCCTAATTGTGTGGTTGCTCTGGTTGCTCTCTGGTGAATCTAGTGACCCCTCCTCAGCCCACTTTTTCCAATAAACACCTAGTTAGCAACAACAACAAAAAATCATCTGTGGCTGTAAACATTTCTAGAGAACCATTTCCACCCTATTCTTTTGTATGTTAATTTTCTAAGTAAAACTTTTGATTTTATCTTTTAACTTAAATGTGTTACATTTTTTCCTTGAAGAGACATACTTAAATCATCGAGTTTTTCAGAAATATCCAACAAATAACAGTTTTGAAAGCCATAAACCATTACGGAAAAAGCGGACAAAATCGGATTTCTGCTCAATCCAAAGTATAACAGCTTTGTCCGTCTTCCAACGTCAGTAATCTATTTAAACTTCTCCCTCCTAAGAGTCACCCCATTGAAGACATTTACTTTTTCTTGTCAATTTAGGCGTACTACAATCTGGTAGCAAAGACTGTTATGTTGTCATCAGTGTTTTTACCTTTTCCATCTAAATTCAACCACTTAGCCATTATTGCAAAATGTTTTTGTCCTAAAATACAAATAAATATTGCTAATTATTTCTCAAATAAATACTAGCTTTAGTGTATGAAATTATACTTGTTTCTGCTTAATTAAAAAAATTGATGTTCACACTTATGTACACATACAGCAGTGATGCTGGAGAAATATTTTTTGGGGGGAGGGCCAATTGGGGTTAAGTGACTTGCCCAAGGTCACATGACTAGTAAGTGTTAAGTGTCTGAGGGCACATTTGAAGTCAGGTCCTCCGGACTCCAGGGCTAGTGCTCTATTCGCTGCACCACCTAGTGGCCTCATGGAGAAATGGTATTAAAGGTCTCCATCTCTACTTGCTGCAATTAAACAGAGACAAGAATAATTTTAAAAATCAAACATTCTAACACAATCCGATCCAAAGATATACTCATCTGATACTTGCATGCTGAGGGATGATGGTGGGAAAATATGAAAAGTCTTTCTTTTCCATAATTAAACTATTATGTTTCCGTTGGTGTAGAAAACTCTGCAGGGTAAAAATACTGCGAATTACACAGGGTAGCCTGGGGTCTGAGCCTCTTATTCATGACACGTTCAATTTTGAATAAATTTTTGGTCATTGCATGTTCAGAAACCTTTTGCTGTTGCCAAATTCTTCTCCATCCGCAAATGTGGGATCTGGACCCACAGTTTAAGAAGTGCTGACCTAGAAAAAGGGCCAGGTGCACAGGCATGTTCTGCCTGTGTTTCCCCCGTGTCTTCCGTGATCCTGCCACCTTGGATTCTGAGGAGCCCCTGATCTGAATTCTGGCTGTCTCCCACCCCTGCACATTTGCAGACTCGGTCCCCTGTGTCTGGAATGCACCCTCTCCTTACTTCCCTGGTTAAAAACCTTTATTTGCCTTCAGGTCTCAGCTAAGCTAGCTTTTTCTTTATGAATAGTAATTATGACAACAACCCTGGCATTTACAGAGAGATCTAAGGTTTGCAAAGCACTCAACAGACATCTCCTTTGTTCCTGGCTATAACTGGGAGAGGGAGATACTTGTGTTGGCCCTGTTTTACAGTTGGGGAAACCAAGGCAGGCGGAGGTTAAGTCACATTCTCAGGGACACACAGCTAGGAAGTGTCTGAGGCTGGATTTGAACTCAGAGTATTCCTGACCCCAGGCCCCGGCCTCTAGTCTGATACAAGCACATCGTCATTTCCTTCAATAAAACGTAAACTATGAGGGTGAGGAGCTGTTGGGTTTTGCCTCTGTATCCTTAGCACCCAATACCATGCCTGGCTGATAGCAGTCCCTTGGAAGGGGCTTATTGATTGATTCATCTGTCAATATCGTCAATATCGGCCGCGGGGCTGCCTAAACCAAAATGCTGCTCTTCCCCATTGGTCTGATGCAGCCTGAAATCCCCCCATCGCATGAAGCCACTGTCTCCAGAAGGCTCTGGTAGGAATGGGAAAAGTGTGTGTCTGTGTGTGTGCTAGCGCCACACCGTCAAATGATCCATTAATATTATAATAATACGTCCCATTTCTCTGTGATTGATTGACTCTTTCACCCCCTTCGACAGTGAGGACTCTGACCCTCGGAGAGAGGAAACAGCTAGATGTGCCATCAAAGGATCTGGATTCAAGTCTCAACTTCGTTCCTTTCTCTGTAAAATGGTTGACTCCAACTTTGTCTAAATTCTTGGACCTGGCTGCCAGTCAGGAGAAGCTGGGGATTTCCAACAATGGTGACTCTGGAGGCTGAGGAAGTGCTGTGTCCGATGTCCCACTGGCCAGCCGCCAGGAGTGGAGCCGCCAGGAGTGGAGCCAGGCGGCGGTGGTGGATCTTGACCCAGTGCCTCCAGCTGCCCAGCTGCCCATGTTGTCCTTGTGGATTCTGTACAATGATCTCCTTTGGGCACAGGGGGGTCCAGGGACCCCAGACTGGGGATCTCAGCGGCCCCTGAGGGGGTGGGGAGGAGGTTGAGGCCCCATTGGATAATCAGCCTGGGCAATGTCCTTCTTACTTACCTTAATCCCCAGTCACTGACCTGACCCCAGCCCTGGGGAAGGTGGGGGGTGGGTGGGAGGAACGGAACTAAGCTGATTTTCTGGATCCTTGAGAGCTAACTGTGAACTCAGTTACACTATTCCCTCTCAGCTCTGCCCTAAATGGCTGCTAAGTATGAGAGCAAATTTAAGAAAGGCGATGGTCAAGGTCCGGGTCCTGAGAAGCCTCCCTCAGGGGAGACTGTCAGGGCCAAGTCTGAAGGAGGGCTCCGGAAGGACCCAAGCCTGCGGAGAAGCAAGAAAGAGAAGGACCACAGGGAATCCCAGAAAGGCCCAGGCGGCAGTTCTGGGCAGAAGGCTGGAGAGGAGAAGCCCTCTGGCAGGGGCCATGGAGCTGAGGGAGAAGCAGGGCCTGGGGAAGGCTCCGGGGCTGGCCTTGCTCCTGACCACCGCAGGCTGTCCCATCGGCACTGGGGAGACTCTCAGCATGATCCTGCCCACAAGACTTACTGGCCTCTGCTGAACAGTGTCTTTGGCAAGGTGAGGGCCTCCCTGCTGGGAGTCCAGTCTCCCAGGGGACAATTCTAGACCGATGATGGACACCAAAGGCCCCACTGCCTGGGCTCCACTCCTGGGGAGCCCCCTAGCTAGGTTCTGGAGGGGATGCGGGGTGGGGACCCAATTTCTCCCTTCCCCTCCACACACACACACACACACACACACAGAAACACACACACACACACGAATAATCTCTCCATGGTAGGTCCCTGAAAATGGATGGGGGCGCTGGGCTGGGGGAGTGGGGAGGAAGGGCTGCACAATTGATCTCATGGGTATTTATTGCGCACCTGTTCTGATCAGGGCTTGGTGCTGGGCACCAAGGGAAATGGCGTGTATGTAGCTACATACATGAGGACAGAAACTGGCTTATCTAAACATGGTCCAGGAGCTGGAGGTAGAATGGACACTTGTCCTGGGCATGGCTATCCCTGCCATGTGACCTTGGACTAGTCATGACAGCTCTGAGCCTCAGTGGCTGCATTTGAACGTGAGGACAATCCTTTCCCTGCCAGCTGCCTTCCAGGAGTTAATGCACGAGAAGTTTCTCTGTAAAATACTTACCAACAAATGTGTGATGTGTTTAAAACAGATTATTAGGACTGGGAGGGACCTTAGTTAGGCCCACTTCAGTCTCCTCATTTCACAGAAGAGGAAACTGAGTTCTGGAGCAGGAGAGGGTCTGTAGTGAGTGAGTGACCCCAGCTGTGACTCCCAGGCCAGGGCTCTTTCCATTTCACAGAGGCAGGTGGTGTCTTCCCAGACCAGAGGGCATGAATGGAGGGACCAGAGCCTTTGGGCAGCCCAGGGTCTCTCTGATTTTCTTGCAGGATCGAGAACTGAGCCCTGAGGAGCTAGATGGTGAGCCATTGTGGAAACAGGCCTGGGAAAGGGGAAAGGGGCCCAGTGGACTCAAAAGGGAGTAGAGAGATGAACAGGGGTTGGGGGGCCCTGGGAACTGGTGGAGATGGGCAATGGGGGGCAGCAGGACTGTGAGAGCCCGGCAGCCCTTGAGGCATGGCGCTGAGCTCTGGCCTTCCCTTCTTCCACCACACCGGCCGGCCTGGACAGAGCTGCTCGAGGCCTTCAATGAATTTGACACCGACCAAGACGGTTATCTCAGCTACCGTGAGCTGGGGCCCTGCATGCGGACGCTGGGGTACATGCCCACAGAGATGGAACTCCTTGAGATCTCCCAGCATGTGAAGATGAAAAGTCAGTGTCCAGAATCCCTGGGGGTGTGGAGAAGATTGTGTTTTGAGTGTGCGACTGTGTGTGCATGTGTGTGCATGTGTGTCTGTGTATATGTCCGTGTATGCGGTCATAGGGCCAAGGGCCAGGAAGTGGGGAGAGCACAGGCTGGGCACAGGGGGTACAGAAGGTGGAGCGGGGCCAGCAGCAGGCACCCAGAGGGGAGCTGGAGCCCCTGGAGTGGGATGGGGTCAGATCCAGCCTGCAGGAGGAGGTGCGGGTGGAGGCACCTCCGTCTGGAGAGCAGGAATGGAAAGGCCACGGAAGCCTAGTTTCCAGAAGGGACTGAGATGGATGATCCCTGAGGTCTGTGTTCCAGGATTCCTCCCAAAGGTGAAATTCTGTGCTTTATGTTCTAAAAGTTCCTCCAAGTCTGACATTCCATGACCTAAAGGCCCTCCCAGCTTTGGCCTTGTGCCCTATGCTCCAAAGGCCCTCCCAGCTCCAACAGTCCATTTTCTGTGTGCTAAGGTCCTTCCCAGCTCTGCATTTTGTGTTCTGTGTCCTAAAGTCCTCTGGCTCTGATGGTCTGCTCTCTCTTCTATGTGCTAAGGTTCTTCCCCAATCTGACCTGTCCCCGGTTCTAATAGCTCTCTCATCCCGGTCCTTCTAAGACCTTCCCACTGTAGACTGGCAGGCCGGGCTTGGAGAGAGGCTCTCCCGAGGGGTCTCCACACAAATAGAGATCTGTAGTAGGACCTCGGGTCACCCCAAAGCTGCCTGCTCTGTCTGCATACCAATGGACACAGCTCCTGGATGCAGAGGCCACTCCACTGGCTCAGATAAGGCTAGTCTGGTAACATTGGCTGAATTTCATCTTATAAGAAGACCCAACCAGACAAGTGCCCCTTCCTGGCCTCCCTGAGGGGTCAGCTGGTGGCGGCTGACCAGATGCAGAGGCCCGCAGAGCGGGGAAGGGCAAGCAGCCTCTAGAAGACTCCCTTGTCTGATTCACCCCTTCCCTGGGGATTTTGCCAGGTATCAGTGAGCTCAGGCAAACAAAAAATTTCAGATTTGGTATGGTTGGACCTTCTTGATTGGGAGAGTGACAAGGTCAGACCTGACCCCGAGGTTGCTGCAGAGATTACCCAGTGAGAAGGGGAAGGGCAGAGCTTTGGGAGCCACCTCCAGGTGGAGAGCACTCCCTCCACCCTGCAGGGTCTCCACCCACACTAAGGAGAAAGTTCGGCCTCCTGGGAGCAGCCTTCCTCTGGGTCTTCAAGTCAGAGGTTTTCCTGATTGAGTTTTCTTGCTGTGGAGTGCTGGAATGAACCTTAAGCACCCCACAAGAATGTAGCCCGGGGCCAAGGATGGACGTGATTTCTTGGATGTCTGATCCAATAAGGGGGGGGTGAGGGTCCTGGGACCACTGAGGGGGCAAAGTCCCACAGTTTACAAATCCTCACCTTATAACCCTGCTCTAAGGGAGTGAGCCTAGGTCCTATAGCCCCATGGTTAGGGTGGGTGCCCCCCAGGGCCCCTGTCAGAGACATGCCTGGGTACAGCGTATCACAGGCAGCTATCCTAAGCTCCTCCCTGGGTCCTGCAGTGGGCGGCTATGTGGACTTCGAAGAATTTGTGGAGCTGATGGGGCCAAAGCTCCGAGAAGAGACTGCACACATGGTGGGCATCCGGGAACTTCGAATTGCTTTCCGAGAGGTAGGGAGGAGTGTGTGTGTGCTGTATGTGTCTGTGTTGTATGTCTGTGGTGTGTATATATGTGGTCTGTCTGTGTGTGGCATGTGTATGCATGTGTGATGCATGTGTGTGGTATATGTGTATGTGTGTGATGTGTATGCATGTGTGGTGTGTGTCTGTAGTTTGTGGTGTGTGTGTATGTGGTATGTACGTGTGTGTATGCATGTGCAGTATGTGTCTGTGTGGTGTATGTGTGTGTATGTGTGTGTCTGTATGGAGGAGGGTGGTGGTAGGAGACCACGGGGCTAGGGAGGGGAAGGAGAAAGGCACCTCTGGGCCTGGGAAGGCCAGGCAGATAGGACTCTGTACTGGCTGGAGCTCTTGGCAGAGGCCTGGATGGGCAGGGCCAGGGTCTGAGGCAGTGCTGGCAGGGGGCAGGGGGGTGAGCACCTTTGCTGGGCTTTCCTGCAGTTTGATGCAGACAGGGATGGCCGGATTACCGTGACTGAACTGCGGGCTGCTGCCCCTTCGCTGCTCGGGGAGCCCCTGGTGGGGCCTGAGCTGGAAGAGATCCTTCGAGAGGTTGATCTCAACCAAGACGGACATGTGGACTTCGATGGTGAGAACAGAGCACCACCCCCTCCGTGATGCACCCCCATGATGCTGGGCTCTGCCCCCGACTCCCCTGCCCGAGCTGCTCTCATGTCTCCCCTCTCCCTCAGAGTTCGTGATGATGCTGTCCGCCCGCTAAGCTGGACCCCAGGCCCCCCAGAGGACAGATGAGGCTCCGTGTTCTTTCTGCTGGGGACATCGTCTGGCTGGCTGGCTTCTGATGCACCTGGGTGCCCCTACGTTTTCCCCTTTGTTTGCTGGTATTCTGGCACTGACAGCTCCCTGAGCCAAGCACTCACACCATCAGGCCATCCCTATCCCCTCCAGAGACAGAAGTACATGAGGCCTTAGAGAGGGCCATCTAGTTCAGCCCCCTCCTCAGGTGTACAGATGAGAAAACAGAGACCCAGGGAAAGGGGGGGACAGCTCAGCTCCATGCACACTGGACCCCTGCCTCCTCTCTGCAGCCCCTCCTGATGTCCAGAAAGAGAGCCTGCTTCTAACCACCTGTGGCCTTGGCTAAAGCGCTTTGTCTCCTGGGTCTCAGCTTCCCCACCTACAAAAGGAGATTAGAGGGGCAAGCTTCTGAGGTCCCTTCTGTCCGGAGGGAGATCGGTTGCTCAAGTCACACAGTTAATGGCAGAGCTGGGATTTGAATCCAGTCTCCTGACTGCAAGTCTGTCCCATGTAAACCTCACCTCCTCCAGGTAGCCCTCCTTGACTCACCCTGGCCTTTTTTGTCTCAGGAATCCCATCTTACTGTAGGCCATGCACTGTCCCAGAGCCTCTAGCTGTGTCCTGCCTGTGAGTCTGGTCTCTGCAAGTGGCACACTGGCACTAGCTGGTACTTTGCTGAATTGTCTGAGTGGATGCAGAAAAAAGGCAGAGTGGGGCCAGGTAGGGTCATAGCCATAAGAAGGGCAGGGCCAGGAGGGATGCTGTCAGAAGCATTGGGAATTGACCAGATCCATTAACAGTCACCCCAGGCTTTGGGATTTTCTCCTCATTGGCTCCCCAGGTGCCCCTCCTGCCCTGGCTGCTCTAATCTCATATGCCCTGCTTGCTCTGGGCCCACAGCTGTGGAGCAGAGGGCACTGTCCATCTGCTTGCCCTGCCTTTTGTCCTCCATCTGTCCCAAGAAGAGGCAGGGAAAGAGGTCTCTGGATCAGCAGGAGCTAGAGAGACTGGGCGGGTGCCAGTTTCTTAGCATGGCCCACATTCTGGGATGGTTCTGGTGGCCCCTGGGGGAGCAAGCACCAGGCTATGAACCAGGACACTGGCCTCCAATTCCCATCTCCACGTCAATGTCTCTGGGTGCCCTTGGCCCCGGGGCATCTGAAGCGTCAACCCACCTGCCACCCTGGTGCCAGGAGGAAGAAGCAGGGGCTACTAGTCTGAGAAAGTTCTCTAGACAAGAAAGGCCTGAGGCGCCAGACTGCCTGGGAAAAGAGCCTGTGCTGATAAAGTGCCCCAGGGATAGGGGCTGAGGGTGCTGTGAGGGGGGTCCTAAGGCCAGTGGTCTCCTAGACTACCTTTGGAGGAAGCAGGAAGTAGGGCCTCAAGGTGCAGCCTAGGACTGGAGGGGGAGTAAGGGAGGGGCACCGACAGCTTTTTCAAATCTTTTCTTAGTCCCCCATTAGACAGATGAGGACATTAAGGACAGGTGAGGTTAATTCAATTGCCTGCCTAGTATCTGCATATCTACTCAGTGCTGGAGGCAGGGTTTGACCTCTTCAGAACACCCTTTCCCTGGGCCATCCAGTCATCCTTGATCCTGCCCTTGACCACTGGTGAACAGTGCGACCTTTGGCAAGTCACTTAACTTCTCTGAATCTCACTCTCCTCATCTATGAAATGGGAATATAATGACAGGGCTGCTATAAGAACCACATGAGACAACTCTGCTTGTAAAGTTCTTCGCAAATGCCAAAGATGCTATGTCTTAGTAGGAGAAGGGGTTGCCCAGAGGAATGGGTACCAAGCCCTGTCCCAGATCTCAGTCCCATAGCCTGAGGAATCCAGGCCCTGGAGACCAAGTCAAGGAGAAGCTGGGAGAGCTTAGGGAGCAGCTGACAAGGCTCTGACCTTCCCAGGCAAGGGCGGTGAGGAGCCCCAGAGACTCCCCCTACCCCATATGGGGAAGGCTGATGGCCATAGTCTGGGGGAGTATACCCTGGAGCATGTTGTGCCCAGTCTGGGCTCCACAGGTGAAGAAGGAAGACCCCAGAGGAGAGTGTGGACAGTCACCCTACTGGGAGGAACTGGGGGTGCTTAGCTCAGGGCAGAAAAGCTTCAGGGGGGCTACAAGCTGGCTGTATGGAGATCAAGCTTGTGGGGCTGGACCCCCAAAGGAAGGGACAAGGAGCGGGGAATGAGGAGAAGGGCTGAAGTCAATTAGGTCTGGACAACAGGAAGAACCTCCCAACGCCAGGGGGCCCAAAGAGGGCTCCTCTCCTTGGAGGTCTTCAGGCACAGCTTGGGGACCACTTCCAGCCTGTCTCAGGAAGGTCCCTTCCAACTCTCGGATTCTGTGACCTGGGATATTAGCAGGAGGGAAAGAGGCCAACGGCCTCTCAGGAGCCTGGCTAGAACACTCCTCCTTTACTTGCTAATACAGCTTCCAGGGAAGGGGCGAGGGGAGCAGCCCAGGCTGGAGAGGTGGGAGGGCCAAGGGCCCAGGGTATGAAAGAAGGGGACTCAGGAACCAAAGCCTGGCATGGAAGGCGCTAATCTGCAAGGAAGGAAGAGGAAGAATCAGAAGGTTGGGACCCAATGACAGAGCCAGGAAAACACAGGCGAGAGTCGATGGACTGGATGCCCCCAGTTCTGCAAAGTCCAGCAGGGCTCAAGTACTGCAGTCATGGCCTTGAGCAGGGGTTTTGGCAGAGGCGGAGGAGCCCACACCGGTCCTGTGGTCCTGTGCCGTTTGGCTTGGTTCTACTTGGTTACAAGGGAGAGATCTATTTGGGGGGGGGGAGGGCGGGAGGGAAGGCATCAAGCAGGTGTCGGTGATGGGATGTAAAAACAAGACAAAACAACCCCCCTTTTCTTTTTCTTTTCTAAGAGGAGGGCTCTGCAGGGTGGGGGACCACAGGTGTGGAATACTGCATGTGCTACCAGACTCTGATGCCTGGGCCAGCTTTATAAAGCTACTTCCTCCCTCTCTCCCTTTCTTTTTCATTCTTTGTTGCCAGAAATTGCTCTCTAGGGAAGGGAAGGGGGATTTATTTGGAAATGAAGATGAGACAAAAAAAAGGCCAATAGAAACTCTTCAAAGAGTTCAAAGGCCTCCTGGGGACATCCTGGGCAAGGGCGTGAACCCTTCTGGGTCAGCTTTCCCATCTGTACAAGGGGGAAAATACTCCTTAGGTGACCTATCACAAAAGGCTGAAGAGGCATAGTCTTTGAACTTGTCCTATTTGGGGGGTGGGGGAGCCAGGGAGGTGAGGACTGAGGAGAAAAGAGGAAGGAGCCCGCTCTCCCAGCCAGAATGCAATGCCATTTTATTGGGACAGAAGACCCTAGCGGGGAGGATGGCCTCGGGGGTCTCCTAATAAGTTAAAGGCACCAGGATGGGCAGAGGTGGGGCTGAGGAAGGCCTGGCCCCAGAGCCAGGGAAACCCAGGGAGGAGTAGGGATGGGCAGAAGCAGGGGTGGTAAGCTTCCTGAGAAAACCTCTGACCTCCAGGGGTGCTGGGGTGGTCTCCCCTGAGTGAAGCCTTCCACCGGCTCCAGCTCACCTCTCTGGCAGGGTCAGAGGTACCTTGTAGTGGTCAGGAGGCAGAGGGCCCAGGTTCTGTTCTGGACTCCGCTGCTGACTAGCCAGCTGTCTCTGGGCAAGGCACTATAGCTCCCCGATTGGGGTCAGGGTGTGGAGCACTGGCCTGGCTGACCTTGGGGGGAGGGGGAAGGGGATGCTCTCTGGAAGAGCTGCCTTTGTCATGAGCTCTCCTCAGCCAGGTCCCCTCCCCATCCTCTTCCTCCCTCCCTGTATCCGGCCAGCTGTGACCATGTCCAGGCTGCTGAGGCAGCTCCATTCCAGGAGCAGGCTCAGGGCTCATTTCTCAAAGTAAGGCAAGTAGAAAAGCTGGAAGCCTCGGTGGCCCTTGACGGCGCAGTAAATGAAAATGACGTGGTACACTGGAACGGAAGGAGCCTGTCACCACCTCAGCCAAGGCCTTCGCTCCCCCCATCCCCCAGGAAGCAGAGCCTCCCTCCCTCCTCCCCCCACCAGGCCGGGGATGCACCTCCAGGAATGAGCAACAGGAAGCCAGGCACAAAGAATATAGCACTGGAGACACCTGTGGGGGAAGAGGCAGACAGGCTGGACTCAGGCCAGGCTCTGGGGAGTGTGCCTGAGAAAAGCAAAGGGAGGGAGGCCGGATATGCAGATGGGGGCTGGGGATCCCACCCGAGTCCACCCATGACCCCCTCTTTCCACCACCCCATCCCTCAAGCACCTCTCAAATTCCTGAGAAGACTCGGGAAAATTTTTCTCACCTGGAGAAGGGTTCACCTGGAGTCCAACTCCAATAAGGATGAGTGCTTCGGTCAGGAGAGAGGGCAGAAGGCAGGTGAGGGAATGTGGGTGGGAGGTCAGAGATTCTCTCCTGATCACAGGCTTGGACCCCTAAATCCCTCCAGAAACACCTCCCCTGTCCCGTCCTTCAAGGCTTCAGTGAGGCCCCTCCTGGCCCTTCCCCAGCCCCCCAGACAGCTGCAGGTTTGGAGCACCCACCCTTAAGTGCCACACTCTGCAGATGAGGTCACCCAGATAGTAAGTAGAGAATCTTTTCTGCCTCCAAATCCACTACTCTCCGCCCCCACCTCACTGACGGCCAAAGTTCCTCCATGTTTCTTTTGTATTTACTCATCTGTATGGCTCCTTCCCCTGGTAGGATGTCAGCTTCTTGGGCCCTCGAGGGCTTCAGTGATGCCTTTGGGGGCCCATACCTAGCTTAGTGCCATTTTAGAAGGGTACAGGGTATCATTTTAGAGGACGAGGAAAGAAGCCCAGAGAGGGAAAGCTATTGGCCCAGCTCACGCAGCTTTGCCGTTCAAGTTGGTGATCAGAGATTTGGGTGGGTGGGTGAGCTCTGGGAGGGCACTCAGGGCTTCCTCCAGCCCCTCCCCCATGGTCTCCAGAGGCTAACCATTCCTCAGATCCCTACACTGTCTCCATACTCTCCTGGACATCAAGTCAATGGATGGATTTTAAAGATTAGAATTAGATGCTGGATTTGGAAGGAAGCCTAGAGGCGGCCTTGTTCAGCTCCTTACCTGAAGCATGACTTCCTTCCTTCCTCCCTCCCTCCATCTGTCCTTCCTTCCTTCCCTCCCAGCTCCACCCCCCAATTCCCCCCAGCTCATAATGGGAAGGCTGACAGGGCATGTGGCTCCACCTGGCCCCTAGGGACAGAAACCCAGGTAGGAGGGGGCAGGCCAGGGAGCCAGACACTCACTGAGGCCTAGCAACAACAGCAAGAAGGAGGCCAGGACCACCCGGCGATTCTTCTGGATCAGAGGGTGCTGTGTCCAGCTGAGACCAGACAAGAAAGCAGAAATAAAGATGCTGGTGGTGGGAAAGACCATAGATCACATTTGTAGAACACTTGAAAGAACCACCAATCATCTCATTTATCCCCATTTTATGGAAGAAGAAACAGACCCAGAGGGGTGACAGTCACAGGTCGAGTCGGGGTGGACTTAAGACTGGTTTCTTGATTCCAAGCCCAGTG
>JAQQSW010009956.1:0-13108 GCA_028646575.1 Pseudocheirus occidentalis | reverse complement strand
ATTCAAAAACTGTACAAGAGATGCTACTACGATCCCCATTTTATGGATAGGAAACTGAGAATAAAAGAAGTTAGGTGACTTTTACAGGGTCACATAGCTAAAGCAGGATTGGAACTCTAGTCCTCTGTGCTCCAAGGAAGTAAATTAAAACTACGTACATTTCAAGGAGAGAATTTTAATTTGAGGAGGTGGAGAGAAGGTGATAAATTAATAAGTCATCAGAAGTATGGTACCTGTGTTGGGGGTTGAAGGAGGGTAAGAATTTTAAGAGGCAGAGGGGAGTTGGGGGTGCATTCTAGACATAAGGAATGGTAAGAGATCATCTATTGTCTATAGAGATAGCTAGAAAGTAATTTGACTTGAACAGAGAGTACATGAAGGCATGTGAGATGAAATGACTGGGAAACAGATGGAGAAGGAACAATTTTAAATCGTTGTTGGTTATTGCTGTTGTTGTTGAAGGTAGGGAAGTAACTATTTCTCTCCCAATCAATCAATTAACCAATAAACATGTGCTTCCTATACTCCAGATGAGCAGCTGTTCTGAAGGTTGTTGTTTTAGAGAGTTGCCTGAAGCTTTGAGCAAGGAAATAACCTGCCCAGAACCACGTGGCCAGTATGTATAAGAGGTAGGTCTTCCTGAACTCTAAGGCCGTAGCTCCATCAACCTGCCTCTTGGATGTTGTTGTTGTTCAGTCTTTTTCAGTCATGTCCTACTCTCCACGACCCCATTTGGGATTTTCTTGACAAAGGCACTAGAGTTGTTTGCCATTTCCTTCTCCAGCTCATTTTGCAGATGAGGAAACCAAGGCAAACAGGATTAAGTGATTTACCCAGGATCATACAGCTAGTAAGCAAACTCAGGAAGATGAGCCTTCCTGACTCCATTCCCATCACTGCACCACTTAGTTGCCCCCAAGCTGGCTCTTATAATGACTTAATAATTTCAAACATGCAAGATTCAAGAAACAGGACATAGTTTGAAAATTGCATACGGATTGCAGCAGAGATATGGGGAGAGTTCAGAAAGATAATTTTTCTAGACTTACAAAATAATCATACAGGGATGAGTATGGGACATATCCTTGGGGCTGGAGAGGGAAGAATCCTAAAGACTATATTTCACTGCTGGCCACAATCAGAGTCTTGGCAAGGAATTACAGGATGGCTAACTGAGGAAAAGGAGATATGGTTGAGCAGGTAGCAGAATAGGAGACAAAAAAGGGTAATGGGAGTGGGCCAACTTTAAACTCTCAGAAGGAAAGAAGGGATCAGAAGAGAGCACTAGAATGTAGCATCTCTAAGAGTAGATCCACTATCACTTTTATGTTTGTATCTCCAAGACTAGCTCGTTGACTCTTGGTGGTAACAGAGACTTCAGAAGACATCTCTAAGAGATTGCAGGTAAAGAAGGGGTTGGATAGAGTCAGGAAGGAAGGCGGAAAGGGTGGCTAGAGATCAGAAGTCTTTTGTAGACCAAAGAGGAAGAGATGGTCCTTGTTCTGAGGAATTAGCACAAAGGTCCATCCTGTGAGAAGTTTCCCTCAGATGTGTGAAAGGGTGTGGGCAGTTTAGAAACCGACCATGGCCCTTGTGTGAGCAGACACATACACACACATACACACACACACACACACACACACACACATACACACCACTTGACTTGAAGATGGAAGACACAGTGTAGACACAACATGCAAAATATGACAGAATGTCCCACTCACACTTTCAGTTAAAGGAGATGAGCTGGGAGGTGTTTTCCACCTATACCCAGCAAGCCCCTCAAAATGGCTCCTGGTACCTGGCAGAATATACAGGTTTTTTTTTTCCTTGGGATGAAAAGCTGGAATTCTAGTCCTCCTCTTGGACCCATCACCCACTTGCCTTATCACCCTAAATATGCTGCCTTTCATCCTTTGGTGCTGACATTTTTCTCCAGGGTATTGGTGGTATCTGGACTGGCTTGGCTTTCTAAAGAAGGTATAGCCTCCCCCTCCCCTTGATCTCAGAAAAGCATTCAAATTCCTATTTTAATCTCAGAGATATCAGCTAGGAAGACCATAAGGCCATGTCTCACTGTGGAGATAATAACCTATCTCCACAAATCCTCTCCTCCTTGCCAGGTGAAAAGTCATTTAGGGTGCTCCAATTTTTTTTCTAGGCAATCTGCAAATGAAAATTTCCTATCAAATGTCTAGTGCAAACCATACTGTGTTAAGTCCACAGTGTTAATATACTTTCTTCTAATTTTTGCCTCTCAGGATCCTCAGCCTCCTTCTAAACTCATCTCAAGCATTTCCTCTTAATCTACTCTCATTCCCCTCTTACTCTACTTTTGAGGGCTTTGCTGATTTCCCTCCCCCCCACTTGTACGTGTCCATGTCCTCCAAATTACCTTGTATATATTTTGTATTTACTTCAGTGTGCATATGCAGTTTACCCCAGCAGAAGGGAAGTTCTGTCTGTATTCACAGTGGCTAGAACAGGACTAGCCCTTAACACTTGCTGAAATCAACAGTGACCAATAGTGGGGTAGGGCTCTCTCTCTCTCAGAAGGGAATTCAGGGAGAACCAGAGGGCTTCACAATTTACATACAGTGAATCTAGAACAATGAGTGTGACAAATCAGTCACTCAATCAGCAATTACTTCTATGCTCTTCCTCCATAAAATGAAAGTGTTGGCAGAATGATGACCAATATTTGGCTATGGCTTGAAAGTTTCACAAATATTCTCTTAGTTAGACCTTACTCACTTTACCTCTCAGGGCCCCTGGGCATTTTTGTGGGGTAGGGACTTTAAGGGGGAGTGCCAGAACTAAAGATATTATTGCAAAAAAAACCCAAAAAACCAACCAACCCAACCTCTGAAAACATGTCTTTGAAGCATTTTTTAAAAATTTATAGAAGGGAACAGAAAGAAATTCAGTGAAAAATCTAGACAAGCAAAACAGCTTTGAAGGTAACATTTTGAATTTATCATATACGTTTTAGAAAGAAGCAAGCTGTAGGTGCTAGATTCATGGTGTTCTAGATTCCTCTTTTGATTCCACTTTTTATATGGAAATGTTCTCTCCCTTTTGATGTTCTTTAAATACAGAATAAAAATAATTTTTTTCAAAATTTTAAAGACTTCATTTCTGTCTCTGATACATACAAGTTCTTTTAAGTAAGTCATTTAACTTCTTAGGGCCTGGGCAACTCTCAAACTATGTTTCAGAAAAGGCGTCCAGATGTGATCTGACATATTGGAGGCAATTTCCTCACCAAGAGTTCCTTCTCTGTATGAAATCACAAATGTAGTTTTAAAAAACTTTTGCAAATGATAAAATTGAGTCTCAAATAGGTTATATGTAGATTTCCCAAGGTCACATAGAAGTAGGCAGATAACTGAGTGATCTGAACCCATATTAATTTCATTCAAGATGGTGCACAGTGTTAGTGGAGTTGTGAACGGATCCAACCATTCTGGAAAGCAATTTGGAACTATGTCTGAAGGGCTATAAAATTGTGCATACCCTTTGATCCAGCAATACCACTGCTAGGTCTATATCCCAAAGACTGAAGCATGCTGTTTTTCAGTTTCTTTCTTTCATTTTTTTCTATTCTTTGAGTCTTCTTGTACAAAATGAATAATATGGAAATGTTTTACATAATAAAAAATACAGCGCCTGATCTTAACTAGATATTGCCTTATATTGCTATTTAATCTTTCTCATAAGCATGTCTTATCGCCCCCACTAGACCACAGGTTCTTCCAGCACAGTATCTGGCATATAATAGATATTTAATAAATGCTGGTTGATCAACTAATTAGCAGGTCTTGTACCTAATATACTTATTCTCAATAGCAGCAAACACAGAGCCTTGTGTTATACAGGCACTTAAGAAGCATGTTGAATAAACTTCTCCATAAATTTCTTTATTCTTTCTCTGGACGACTAACATCAACTTTGGGCTGGCCACAGAAAGTAAAGCTGACCTGTAACCAGGCAGAGTAGCACAATTCAAGAAAGAATAATTTATTTCTAGACAAAAGCATCTGTGGGAAACCATCTCAAAGGTGATTTAAAAGCTCATGTATTCCTTTAAGCTCCTTTTTCAAAGAAAAATATCTGTTAATCTGAGATAAGAGGACAAATTTCAGTCAATAAGAGAAATTAGTTTTCTAAACATGTATGTGTCCAGAAGGTAAATAGTAATGTAAAAGTGTAAAAATGGATCGAAGCAAACTCCTTGCTCTCTCTTTTGTGTTTAGTTTTGTTTCATTCCTTTTTTCTGGTTGTTCACTCCATTGGTTATAATCCTTCTTTACAACCTGACTGATGCTTAATGGGAAGGTATTTGTAGAGCCTGTATCAGATTGCATGCTGCCAGGACGGGAGGAGAGGAAGGGGGAGAAAATTTGGAACTCAAGGGATTGTGAAACTGAATGGTGTAAACTGAAAGTAGATAAACAAATTTAATAAAATAAAATTGAAGAAAAAAGTGTAAAAATGTATATGTTAAAGAAGAAAAGTGATTGCCCCTATTCAAAACAAAACAAAACAAAACACAAAAAAACCAGTTCAATGGAAAAATTCTGGGACCTGAATATGACTTTGAGTCATATTTAAGTCAGTTTTCTCATCTTCAAAACAAAGAGGCTGAATTAGATTACGTCCAAGGACCCTTCCAGGTATAGATTGCTAAATCTCCTCTCCAGGTGCTTACCCTTTAATTGGGGAGAGATCAATATGTAGTCAAGAGTAATAGGATAGTTAGCTCTCACATGTTGTATTACACAAGACAAGTCTATTTCAAGTTCTGAATAACATCAGCTGACATCAGATGAAGAAGGAGGCAGTTTTTCCTTTGGCACACTACAGTCTCTCTATCCTGACCCTCTTCTGCTCAGGCAAACCCCTTTCTGTACCCTTCTCACAATCTCTCCCTTTTCTGCACTATTAAAAAGCTCCAAAGAAAAGCTCTGCCGCTCCATCACAATAAATCTTGAATAACTGATAGAAGGGTTGACAGTGTTCTCCTGGCCAGGGGTCTGTGCATTTTAAAAGGAATTCAGACATGTTAGGTAGATCTTCACCATCACTCCTGAAATCATCCCCAATGCACAGCTATAATTCACGCCCTGTGACCTGTACAAAGATGCTGAATATAATTAAGCAGAGTAAGTTATAAGCTCCTTTGTCCTCTTACAGTTTTCTACAACATGCGCTCTAGTAGCAAGACTTTTGAAATCAAAATACTTAATTGAGGAGCAGTAGATAGAGCCCTGGGCTTGGAATCAGGAAGACCTGAGTTCAAATCCAATCTCCTTTTTTTTTTTTTTGCTTTTTGGAGGGCAGTTGGGGTTAAGTGACTTGCCCAAGGTCACACGGCTAGTTTTTTGTGTTAAGTGTCAGAGGCCGGATTTGAACTCAGGTACTCCTGACTCCAGGGCCGGTGCTCTATTCACTGCGCCACCTAGCCACCCCTCAAATCCAATCTAAAACATCTACTAGCTGTGTGACCCTGGGCAAGTCACTTAACCTCTGTTTGCTTCAGTTATCTCCTCTCTAAAATGGGGATAACATCCATCAATTCCTAGGGTTGATGGATAAAATGAGATCATTGTAAAGTGCCTGGTATAGTAAGTACTATGGCATAGTGCCCTGTACATAGGAAGTACTATATAAATGTTATTGTTATTATTGTTAATTATTAATTGCATCCTCTAATCTATAAGTAAAAAGCAAATGCTATTGAACCAATACAGTTGAGACTGAGGCTTTGTATGCTGAGAAGGGCTGCTGTTTCTAAGGAGGGAGCCAGGAACAGAAGAGTCCTGAGGGCAGGGCAAGGCTGGGAAGGTGCACATTTCTCTAGACCCTCCTCTAGACCCTTGGTTTAATTCTCTAGGCCAGCACAAGGCAGTATCATTTTATCTGAAATTGATCACTGGGACTTACAACACATCAATTTTTTAAAAATGTCTTATTGATGCTTTTTAAACATTAGTGTGGTTTTTTTGTACATTATTATTATTTAACAATAACACTCCTCCTCTCTCCCCCAAGAACCTTCTTTTGTGAGAGTACAACAGTTAAATAAAGTAAACCAACATGGTGGCTTTGAATAATAATATGCAACAATGTGTACCTGTAGTCCACCACCCCTCACCAGGAGAAGGAAGGCTTCATCACCAGTTCTCTGGCTAAACAAGGCTAGACATTGGGTATGATCTGGATTCTGCTGTCATTATAGTCTCTGTGAAAATTTTTCGCCCTGGTTCTGCTTTCTTTGATTTATATCAATTATTAAAATCTTCTGTATATTTTTAAATTCTCTATATTTGTAATTTCTTACCAAACAACAGTACTGTATGTCATTACATTCCTTTACTACAGTTTGATGAATACCCATTTTGTTTCCAGTTCTTTGCTACCACAAAGAAGGCAAGGACTTTAAACAAAAAAAAAATGAGCTTCCCAGATTCACTGAGACACACATCATTGCCTAAATTAATCTGCCATTTCAGGTTTCCAATGCCATTTTCACCGTATCTTCCATTAGCAGGAGTAATAAAGAGCTTGCTTCTATACCCAGAATACTAAAGGAGAAAATAAATCAAATGCATCTGACAGTTTAATACCCCCAGAAGAAAAAAAATAGCCTGGACTTTGGCTGACGCTCTACAGCTTCCCCAAGGAAAATGCAAATCCAGTAGGGAGAGACGTGACTATTGGCAGGGCATTTATCAGTCCGTCCCTTTGTCTTGCTACTAGATGGGAGCCTGATCAGCCTCTGCCTGCACTGAATCCCTGCTGCCCTGTTCCTTATCCTCCAACAAACACGCTTCATTGTGCACTTTATCTTGGTAAATCAGGGAAAGGGCAATACATCCTGCCATAATCTATCTGAGCCTTAGAGATTTGTATATTATGTCTGGGGCTGGGCAGGTGAAAGGTGAGACGGCCTATCTCATTTTGCTTAACATTTATTTTCCTCCCCCAGAAGGCCTTCCAAGCTTTGCAAAGAAACTTTCCATCCGTTTTTCATCTCCAGAAGGCGAATCCCAACAGGATCCTATTAACTTTCCTTCTGCTTCCAAAGGAGGCTGCTTTCTGCCTTTGTGTCCACTAGAGGGAAGCAGAGGACAGCAAGACCTGACAGCAGCAATCCAAGGTATGTCAGTGGGGATTGTTGTCCCACCAATACTTGAGTTTGAGGGACATGGTAGTCTCACCAAAGCAACAGTATAGACGGCAGCCTGTTGGGAGCACGATTGGCCCTCTACACTCAGTTTCCCATATTCTATTGATTACGTTAACTTTTCCTGTAATTCTAGTTCTCCAGGTGATGTTCAAAGTTTTGTTTACAAACAGTGCCTCAGTTAAAATTTTTCTAACCCAATAAGTTAACTGACATTTTTAGGATTTTCATGAAAGGTTGGTCATTAAAAAAAAAACAAAAACAAAACTCAAAGGAATTTTGACAATAATTAAAATAACCACAAGACGTTTTGTTTAAGCCAGAGAGGAACCAAACCCAGATTTCACTGTTTTTTGTGGACATATGAAGATTTTCTGACATAAAGAAACATTTTCTGATATTTACATTGGTTCAGCAGTGAACTGGAACAGATCAAGTTGCAACACAGTGAAGCAAAGGCACACAGAAAGGAAACCCTTTAATGGAGAAACCATCCTAAATGCTGGAGTGTTTCACTTATTTATTTAGCTAGGCAATTGGGGTTAAGTGACTTACCCAGGGTCACACAGCTAACAAATGTCCAAGAGTTTAGAAGAAAAATGTGCCTATAGAAGAGGACTTGGGGGAAATGAACAGCAAAGATGAAGTGATTCAGATAAGGAAATGCCTGTGGTGGCCAAGTTCTAACTGATTTGACTTTAAAAGGCCGTGTAGGCCCCTTCCAACTCTAAAACTCCTGTGATGACATACTACTTTACAGGTGAGTATAATACATAAATTAGGGAATTGGTTTAATTACTTAACCCTTTAGTGACTTAATTCAAACTCTTAGTAAAAGTTTAGAGCAGGGATTCTTAATCTTTCTTGTGTTGTGGACCCCTTTGCCTCTCTGGAGAAGTCTATGGAGCCTTCCTCAGAATAATGTTTTTAAGTAGTCAAAGGAAGTGCTAAATTTCAGTTAGATATTAGCGAAAATAAAAGTATAATTTTTTTCCCCTATGCAAGTTCATGGATCCTTTGAAATCTGTCCATGGATAACTCCTACTTTAGAGTATCCAGTCAGTCAGTCAATATTTATTAAGCCCCTACTATGTGCCAGGCACTGACCTAAGCACTTGGGATAAAAAGAAAGCAAAAGACAGATCTTGTTTTCCAGGAACTCAGTCTAATGTCAAAGCCAACATGTAAACAACCAGGTACGAAGTATATATAGTTTATATTGGAAATAAGAGCAAAGGCACCAGAATTAAGTGAGATCAGGAAAGGCTTTTTGTAGAAGGTGAGATTTTGGCTAGGATTTGAAGGAATCCAGAGAAGTTACAAATAGAGGAGAAGGGAGAGGGTTTCAGGCACTTGGGACAGCCAATGTTAGGAGATGGAGTGTGTTGCTCAAGGAACAACAAGGCTAGTGTCACTGGATTGAAGAGTATGTGCAGGGGAATAAGGTGTAAAAAGTCTGGAAAGAAGGAAAGGGCCTGGTTTGCAAGACCTTTGAGTACCAAACAGATTTTTGTACTGATGCTGGAGGTGATAGGGAACCAATGGAGTTTATTTGGGAGCATGATGCAGAGATGGGATTTATTGATCTGGATGTGACATAGTCAGACCTACACTTTAGAAAGATCACTTTAAGGGACAGCTAGGTGGCACAGTGAATAGACCACCGGCCCTGGAGTCAGGAGTACTTGAGTTCAAATCTGACCATAAGACACTTAACGCTTAACTAGCTGTATGACCTTGGGCAAGTCACTTAACCCCAATTGCCTTGCCTTCCCCCCTCCAAAAAAAATAGAAGATCACTTTGCCATCAGCTAAATAGAGAACCAACTTGAATGGAAGAAAACTTGTGACAGGGAGACCAAGCAATAAATCATTGCAATAGTCTAGGCATGAGAGTATGAGCTAATATTACCAAGCAGAAAATAGGGTGATGGATTAATGAAACACAAAGATAATAATCTTAGTAAAGAGAGAAAAATATGACAACCTACCAAGCCACAGAGCAGGTCTAGTGGCTCATGGGGCCCCTAAGTAGGAAGAACCTTGGGGAATTTGGGAACTATATGAACACTATGGTCACCTGGGAGAATCTCCAAAAAGGAGTGAGAAAATCAGCAAAGGGCCTTTCTCTTCCTAAGACGCTCTTTATTCTGTCTGTGGCCAGCCCTGAGCTCTAGGGACCCCTATCATCTCCGCACTTGGGGAAGGACAGTTCACTTCTACAAAAAACAGCAGGTGCAAGCCACTCATTTCTTCTTTCCCTTTCCCCCTGACTTTATCTGTTCCTCTCCCTAATGTTTATTGTAACTCATTTTCTCTAAGCTCCCTCCCAGCTATAAAATTCCACCCTGTAATGTCATGGGAGATAAATTACTCTTCTTGAAGAAGGGTGAGAATTAAGGTGCTTAGAGATAAAGTCCTTGTCCAAGGTCATATTCTAAAAACAGCCAGCGTTGGGATTAGTGCCCCCGTGCTTCTGACTCCTCAGCTAGTGCTCTTTCTATTGACACCACAGCCCCAAGAAGCAGTGCCCTGGAAGGAGTGATGAATTTAAAGTTAGCAGATGAGTTCTAGTGCCATCTCTACTAAAAAGTGCCAATGGAACCTTAGGCATGCCACTGAATTTCATCTGTAAAACGAAATTTGGCCTATGACAGCTAAGTTTCCTTCCTAATTCTAAAAATCAGAAAAGGAAGCCACTATATTCCGGGTGAAAATTACTATGACCATTGGAGGGAATATTAGATATTATCTAATAGCCCAACCCCCTTACAATGAATGGAGTCATGGAGAAGGTAAGAACTCTTTCCATTCCCCTAATTTGAAGTAGACATGTACACTGACACTTCTTAACCACCTTCTCTACGGGCTTTCAATAATTTTTCCTCCTTGGAAGCCCAGACCATTGGTTTCTAACACCTATTCCCAATCTTTCCATTCTCTCCAGACCTCCAGGAAATTTCCCTAAAAAGCAATAAGACAACTAATCTTTAAAAAAAATGTTTTTCCTAAGCTAAAGTTAGTATTTACTTGAGAAATTATTAGCAATATTTATTTATGTTTTAAGAAAAATATTTTTTCGGTTATAGATAAATAGCTAAATCTAGAGAGAAGAAGTTGCTAAATTCTTCCATTTCAGTGCAAGGATCTCAAAGAAAACATCAGTGAACTGCAACAACTTTTGTTAAAGAACAGAGTTTAAATTTTTTTTTTGAGGTTATTCCATTGTTTTATTTTGAAGAAGGAAAAAGGACAAGCCACAACTTGCCTATTGAAAAGGCATTTGGCATAGGGCAGGAAGGTGGGCAGGTGGGTGATAAAGCCTTCTAAGGGAGACAAGAGGCCTCTGAGAGAGTCTCCAGTCAATCACATCTCAGAATAAAATATCCAAAAAGAAATCTCCAGTAAAAATCACATTGAAGCAACCAAGGCGTGCTGTGCAGACAGGGATGATTCGAAAGCCTGGGATTTCACACTCTGGGATTCCCTCAAAATCAAGGAGGCACCAAACCATAGAGCCATGTTCTAAGTATTTATGGGTGCTTCTGTGTTTTTCTAAATGTCTCATTGGTAATGCTCAGTCTTGTAAGACTTGTTCCATAATAATCTATAATGTAATTAGTGCCATCAGAAGAACCAACAATCTGCATTGAATTAATAATGAAGTTAATCAGACTGCCGATTCCACAAAATCCTATGGTGCAAAACTTTAACAAACCTAAAGCAGGGTATCCCAGCTCCTAACCAGCCAAGGAACAGGGAAAGAGCAACTGCTACCCGGTAGGAATAGCCATTTACAGTACGACAAGGTATGGTCTTGAAAAAACCAACTTCATTTCCAGTAAAATGGGTTTCATTGCCGCCAAAATCCTTACAAGTTATGTTGGGTGCTGGGTAACATGGCGCATGAGCTGTGTAATTTGTACAGTTAACAGGTTCTTGAGTGGCCTCATTTATTTCAGGATCTTTACAAAAATAGAATATTAAATTCCTGAGCATTTTTCTTCTTTATTATTATTTTCTTCTTGATTCTTTTTTAAGGTTTTTTTTAAGTTGCATAAGTTAGGTTTTATTTGCCTGATGACAACGCAACAGTCTTCACTACCATGTTATTGTACACCTAAATTGACAAGAAAAAGAAAATATGTAGAATAATTTTTGCAATATGGATTTACTTCCAAAAATTATGATGGTGTAGAAAAACCTCTTTGTTTAATTTGTAATGAAGCTTTGGCTGTGGAAAGCATGAAACCAGACAAAATAAAATGGCATCTTAATACCAACCATGCAGCATACTGCAATAAACCAAAGGAATATTTTGAATGACTTTTAAAATCTTCAAATAAAGAAAAACAATGTTTCAAGAAATTTGTTACTGTTAACAAAATGTATTTACTTGCATCTTATAAAACTTCTTAATTGCAAGAACTAAAAAACCCTACATGAAATGAGAAAAGCTTGTGTTATCTGCTGCTATTAAAATATCAGAAACAGTTCATGGGAAAAAGTATAAGGCTGAAATTTGTAAAATGCCTTTATTGAATAGTAGTTTCCAAAAGAATTTCTGAAATTAGTTATGACCAATTCCAACAGCTTATTAACAGGCTTAAGGGCATCCCAAAGTTTGCAATTCAGTTTGATGAAATAACTGGTATTTCTAACATAACACAGTTGTTACTTTATGTAAGATATGGGGTTTTTAAATTTTTATTTATTTTTTTATCTCTCTCCATCTATTTATTTTTTAAAAATTTTTTTTCAAATTAAACTGGTTTATTTACCTTTACAACTTTCAGTTCCACAGTCCCTTAAGTTTCAGATTTTCTCCTTCTCCCTTTCCTCCTTCTCCCCCTCTCCCCTGCCCCATCATGGCAGCATGCACTCGGATACAGGATGTACAAATATCTTCCCGTTAATCATTAGTCAGGTTGTAAAGAAGGACTGTAACTGATGGAATCATCAGTGGGAAAGAGGAAACAAAACAAAACAAGAAAAAGAAACACAGCAAGTAGTTTGTTTCAATCTGCACTCAGACTCCACATCTCTTTCTCTGGATGTAGAGATGTATCATGAGTCTTTTGGAGTAAGACAACTAATCTGATAGTTTTATTTTTCATGTGCTAATGAGGATATTAGAAAATATTCTCCTCTGAGGTAACATGATCACTTGGAGACAGAGACTCAGCCTCCACTGACTTACCCAGGAGAGGAAGGGAAAAAACCTATATGGGGCTGGTAGAGCCTAGTGGCAAGATCTTTCAAATCATGTCCTACCAGCAGTTCTCAACCTGGGGGTCACCTAAGACCATCAGAAAACACGTATTTCAGATGGTCTTAGGAACCGAAACTCCGCTCCTCTATCCATCTCTGGGCCATCTACGGGCGGGTCAGCCCACATACAGATACACCTGCATATGAGTATTAAAGGGTCGAGGCATTAGGAAGGTTGAGAACCCCTGTTCTAGGCAATGAAAAAAAGCAACCTCCTTGCCCTAAGAGGGCTTGTAGGAGAGGCAGTGTTAAGGACTAGACCTATGATCTAATTGACCTAATGAAGGAGGAAACTCAAATCTACTACTGCAGGTCAGCACTTTATCTACAATTTATCTCCTTAGAGAGTCACCTAGATCAGGGAGAGGTTAAATGACTCGGTCTAGGGTCACAGAGCCTACAGTATATGTCAGAGGTGATAACTGAATGCTTGCTCCTTGGAAGGAAAGCTGTAGCAGATCTGGACAGCAGATTCAAAAGCAGGGCTATCACCTGACTCTCAAAGGTCCATAGAGTCAAAGCTATGGTTTTTCCAGTAGTAACACATGGCTATGTGGACTATGAGGAAAGCTGAGCACCGCAGAATTGAGGTTCTCAAATTGTAATGTTAGAGAAAACTCTGGAGAGTCCCTTGGGAAGCAAGGTGAG
>JAQQSW010009955.1:0-13109 GCA_028646575.1 Pseudocheirus occidentalis | reverse complement strand
GGAAGGGAACTTCTAGGTCATCTAGTTCAACCCACTTACTTTACTGAAGAAGAAAACAAGAATATTAAATGACTTTTCTTATATTGTTAAGGATATGAACTGAGGTTCTCTGATTTCAAATCCAGCATTCTTTCCCTGGCACCACCTTGCCTCCCTAAAAGAAGGTGGAAAGCATGGCCACGGAGAATCTCTATATCTCTGTAATAGGAACATTATTAGTACCTGCATACATTCATCAGTAAGGCATGGATTGGTTGCCCATGATCCTCCCTTCAGGCTAAAATAGGGTCTAGGATTTCTGATACTCCTTTCTCTCTGCCCATAACTTGTAGGGAGGCAGGAACTCCAGAAGCAAGAAATGGCATGCCAGAAAAGTAGTGGCACATAAAACAAAAAATAGATCCCTATCTAAGCATAGATTATTTCCTGCCATTCTCCAAAAGGAGGCAACCTGCAGCTTGGAAAATTCTGCCCTGAGTTGTGTGATCTTTGAAGATAAAATACCCCTGACCTCTAGTGAGGAAAGTTCCATAGAAAGTAGCCATAGAATTTAGGCTTTTTTTTATTTTTATGGCTATGAGTCACACACCTGCGACTATATGCACACACATACATGTACAGGTTTATGTACACAAATATATACATGCATGTGTGTATATGTGTGTACATATATACCAACACATATCTCTATCTCTATCTAGCTACCTATCTCCAGCCCCTAAGCTTCTATATGATTTTTACCAAATTCCTTACTGGGGCTTTCAAGCTACATGCCATAGAAAGACACCATGATGTTCACTGACTACACATGGGGATCTATGTGTAGATTTATGGGCAAACATGGATGGGAAAAGTTACATCTTTATTTCAATATATTTCCCTTGCAATCTTATTCATTTTGGTGAATTTAAAAACATTATTCTGAGATGTCTATGTGTTTCATTAGATTTCCTAAAAAGTCCATAAAGAGGGAAAAAACAAACAAACAAAAGACCTGTCCTAGGGACATCTCAAACTAGAATCCATTAATTTTTTTCTTCAAACTCTTCCCTCCTTTAAACCCCCTTTTTTCTATCAAGGGCACCACCATTTTTCTAAACTCCCAATTTAATAATCTTAGCTTTATTCTATATTCGTCATGCTCTTTTACCATATACCCAGTTATTTGTCAAATAATATCATTTCCACCTCTATAAAATTGTTTGCAGTTGGCTTCTTTTCTTTAGTCACAAAACTACCACTTTAGTTCAGGAGCTCATAACTACTCACCTAAATTATTGGAATGGTCTCCTAATTACTTTCCCTGTCACAAATCACTCATTGCTCCTACTCACTGCTGCCTAAGTGATTTATTACTTAAATGCAGATCCATGCCAATACCTTACTCAGGTAAATTCCAGTGCCTCCCCATTGCTTCTCAGGGGGAAAAATGAACTCCATTGTTTAGATTTAGAACTCATAATAACCTTGCTCCAATTTATCTTTCTAGTTTTACCAGACATTACTACCCCTGTTACACTCTGTAACCCCCATTCCCTCCTCCAAAAAACAAAACAAAACACAAAATAACCAAAAAACTCACCACCAAAAAAAACCTCAAAAGCAACAAACTAGAATTTTCTCAATTGTTTATATAATACACACATCATTTCCCATTCTCTGTGTCTCTGTATGAGTTATCCCCTGTACCTAGAAGATGCCCTCTCACCTCCTCATAAAATCCCCACCTTTCTTCAAGATGGATCTCAAACTCTTCGTTCTGCTGGAAAGTTTCCTGATACATTCCCAACTTCCAGCATCCTACCTCTTAAACTACCTTATATTTGACAACTTTATTCTGTACAAAAGTTATATTTATGCTTATTGTCTCCCCATTAGGATGTAAGTTTCTTTAAAGAAGGAATGGCTTCATTTGTCAGAGCCTAGTCCAGTACTTGGCATAGGAGACACTTAAAAACTTGCTGATTTATTGACTTGGTGGCTGACATTGGAATGCCCCCTTTTTTTTCCTCCATCTGGCTTGCCCAAACAAATAATACTTTCTCACCCATATACATATGGGAAACGTTGCTTTACAGGTTTTTGCAAATCTAACTGCTGACTAAGATTCCAGAATTGTGTTCATAATACCTGTTCCTTTCATTCTGAATATTGTTTTGTTTTGGTAATGTCATGTCCAAGGATTTAGGTCATACTGATTTTAGGTTGATGCAATTTATGAAATTTTAATGACATATTTGAGCTGAAAAATATAGTAGGCCAATGTGAAATGTTAGTTATTTTCATTCTTGAAACTGATGAATATTAATTCAGACTATCACTACTCTCCCAGTAATCTGGACCCTGGTTGTTTTCTGATTCATTTGGTGCTCATTACACACTTAAACCTTTCGCCAACTATACTAGAGCTATTCTAACCCAGCATCTTGTCTTTGCTCACACAGAGGAAGTGATATTTCAAACAATCCTCCATCTGCTATGCTAGTAGGGTTCTGTAACATAATTTACTTTCTCAGCACTTTCCTGAGGCAAAGAATAATGTACGGGAAAAAATTCAAAATAGGGTGATAGGTTAATTGCAAGTATAGTAGAAATAATAGTATAAATGATAACTAAAAATGTTCCATGAGACAGATTTTTCACCCCTAGTTATTGTGGAAAGTATATGCTAAGGACAAAGAAGAAAGGTAGCTTCAAGAACAGCCCTTCTTCCCCTTCTATGACACACATAACCTCTCATATTAGGATCTGTATTAGGGTCTCAAAGACCATGTATAGAGAAAAAAATGTAGTGTGTTTTCAGAGTCTCTTATTCCTTCCTTAGCAGAATCCCTGGAAGTCTGAATGGATAAGACTGGTCCACCACCACACTATAAATACACACACACACACATACACACACACACACACGTAATTTCCTTCTTAATGTCACCAACTGATAAATATGCTAAAGAACACATATTCAAATAATTTGGGACTCCCTGTCTATGCTTGGTTTACTCATCTATATGGCATCTCATTGATTGCATACAAACTAATTACATGTGAACTCTAACTGAATATTATAAAATGTTCTGGGAAACTAAAATAATTATATTTTGTGGTATATTTAAATAACATCTATAGGATTTCAAATCCCTCAAGTGATTTGTCTCAATTAGCAGCTGATAACTCACTAATGAAGACATAATTTGTCACTGGGAACCTATACTTCTTTGTGCAAGAAAGAATGGTTTTCAAGGTGGCTAGGTGGTGCAGTGAATAGATCATCCTCCCCCCTCAGAGTCAAGGGGACCTGAGTTCTAATTCGGCCTCAGACACCGAACACACAAACTAGCCGTGTGACCTTGGGCAAGTCACTTGACCCCAACTGCCCTTCCTTCCCCTCTCAAAAAAAATAGCTTTCAAAGAAAGAAAGGAAAAGCTTAAAACATGTTAAACAAACAATTTGGGGAATTAAGTGCCTAAGCTTCAGTTGACTTTAGTGGATGTCTCTGCCTTCAGAAAAGAAAATGCAAGGGTCTATAAAAAATCAAACATTAACCCACATGTACAAAAATATTTGTAGCAGCTCTTTTTGTGGTAGCCAAGAACTGGAAATGGAAGTGATACCCATAAATCAGGGAGTGGCTCAACAAGTTGTGGTATGTGAATATAAAGGAATACTACTGTGCTATAAGAAATTATTGACAAGCAGACATCAGAGAAACCTGGAAAGACTTATATGAACTGATGCTGAGTGAGGGGAGCAGAATCAGGAGAACCCTGCACACAATAATAGCCAGAGGATGTGAGGACTGATGTTGATAGACTTAGCTCTTCTCAGCAATGTGAAGACCTAAAACAATTCCAAAGAACATATGATAGAAAATGCCAGTCACATCCAGAGAAAGAACTGGAGTTGGAATGCAGAACAAAGCAGACTATTTTCTTTTTTGTTTCATTTTACCTTTTTTCTTTCTCATGGTGTTTGCCATTTGTTATAATTCTCATATGCAACATGACTAATGTGAAAATGTGTTTGATAGGAATGGATGTGTAGACTCCATATAAGATTGCAAGCCATTTTGGGAAGGGAAGGGAGAGAGGGGAGAGAAAATGGAAAACTTATAGAAGTAATTCTTGAAAACTATAAATAATTTAGTAAAAATTAAACATTAAACATATATCAACAGGAATAATTACATAGGATGGTCCAATGGGAAAAGTGTAATGCAAAATATTATACAAAATAGACAAAGAGAATCTAAGTTATTAATAGGAAAAGTAATTCCTAACAAAAATGGTATTAGACCAATGATAATTGCCTACAATTATATAAATGTAGCATTACCTAGTTACTTTCAAAGTAGCATAGAAAATTAATTAACTCATTTACCTAAAATAAAATATCATTAATATTATCATCAATGCTTAGTTGAGGTTGCAATACATTTAAAGTGTCATAATCACATTGAAAAAAAAATATTCACTGTAGGATGAAAGTCCACAGGCCTCAACTATGTCATCTGTTAACATTCCTAATCACTATCCAAATTTAAAGTTTTAAAATGGTTTTTGATTTTATATTATATTCATTCATCGTTCAGATTCTTCTGAGATTGAACCATTCTTTATTACAAAGTAACCAACTGATTCAGTGACTGTATTTTAAAATGTACAACACATTCCACAGCTATCACCTTGAAATTGTCTAGTGAGAAGAGGGGAATATTTTTCCAGATAAATTACTGGAGGCCAATATTACTTAAAATGTTAATAACAATATGGTTATCAACTGACGTTATGAACTTTGGTAAAGTAAGCAGAATGAGGGGAATAATACATATAATGACAACACAAAAAGAAATAGAAACCATAACAACCACAAAAGGAATTACAACCAAATGTTGCAGAACTGTAACCAAAATAAGATATTATTTCTCTTCTTCCTCGTCCTCCTCTTCCTTCTTCTTCTTCTTCTTCTTCTTCTTCTTCTTCTTCTCCTTCTTCTTCTTTTTCCTCCTCCTCCTCGTCTTCCTCTTCCTTCTATTTTCTCTTTGGGATGTGAGAGAGAAGTGATTTAATGATAAATGTGGATGATATAAAAATAAAATATATTAATAAACATGATTGAAATGTGGGGATATGTTTGCCTTCTAGTTTTGTTTTAATTTACACTATTTTATCTCTTTTAAGCATTATTCTCCTGGGTCTTTGTAGATTTCTCTGCATCAGTTCTAATAAATATTTTCATATTTCTCTGAATTCCTCATGTTTTTCATTTTCTCTGCTGCTTAATAAGTATTTGTTGCTTGATTCATTATTTCACAATGAAACTCAACTGTATTCATATACTATAATTTTTTCATTTGCCAACTTATTGGCATTCATTTTGTGTCTAATGTTTCCTAATGACAAAAAGTATGGAATATATCAAAGTAGTTCATCTATTTTTTAAAAATTTAGAAATCTTAGAACTATATATGCATATCACATATTATTAATAGTATTCATGTTATTATTGACATATGAAACTTTTTTTAACTACATGAAGGTATATAACTATCAGTGGGCCAAAAGGTATGAACATTTTAGTGACATTTATTACATAAGTCCCAATTGTGTATGTGCATGTGCCTTCCAATAATCCCTCCAAAACTGACAATTTCCATCTTATTTCGTTTCTGTGGCTTCATATGCATGTAAGGTAATACCTCAAGCTTGTTTTTCTTTTTGTTTGTTTGGTTGTTTTTTTTTTCACTTATTCGGTATTTGGAATCCTTTTATCATTAGTGAAAGGTTGAAATTTTTGTTTGAAAAGTGGTTTTTTATTCTTTACATATTTTACTATGGAGAAATGTGTCTTTGCCTTAAACATTTGCAGTGATTATCTTACATCATGGAAATAAAACTTTTAATAGAGATATCTGTTGATTATTCCTTTAAAATTATTGTTTCTTTAAAAACATTTATCTTCAACCATATGCACAAAAATGTTTAAAGCAGCTCTTTTGTGGTGACAAAAATTGGAAACAAAGGGTATAACCAAGAATTGCAGAATGGCTGAAAAAAAACTTATGTTATTTAAATATGATGTAATGCTATTGTGCTGTAAGAAATGATGAATAGGATGATTTCAGAAAAAAAAAAGACTAGGAAGATTTATATGAACTTATGCAAATTAAGGTGAGAAGAACCAGAAGTACAACTTACACAGTAACATTATTATAAAAGAGAATCAAATGTGAAAGACTCACCAAAATTACAAAAGACTCATCCATATAAATACAATTACTTAAGGGGTTTTTCCAGTAGGCATTTTGACATTGTTCTCATCTTCTAAGTTTGTGTCTTGGTTTTCCCTGTTACTGCAGAAACTTTCTACAGATTCGTTTTTGTTGCTGTTTTTTTGCTTTTTTTTTCCTTTTCCTTTTTTTAAAATTTGAACTCTGTACCTGGGGTGAAAGGGGTACTTTTTGTGCCACTGGCTACAGGCCCTGAATGTTTACCTGGTTTTGCATGAATGTTGCCCTGAGGCCCACAGGGGACCCTTGTGTCTGGCTCTGTGCTGAGTGGGTGGAGTAGGAGGTGGCTGGCACTTTGGCGGTGTAGCTGGTGCTGAGCTGGCATGTTAGTGGTGATGTCTGGCATGTACTGAGGCCCAGTGGAGGTGATTCTGTGTTTTCTGGTGCTACACTGAAGCACATGGAAGTCTGGCTGCTACAGGATGCGTGTTTGCCTGGGACTGTGTAGTGGCACATGGAGGTCTCAGACTTGATCTCCTAAGACTGCAGGAAGACATTTTTTTGCTTTCTGTTTCTTAGTACATTGATAATATGTACATTTATTTTCCATAGTTTCAGGATAAAACCCTGTTATATATTTTTGGTTAGAGGATGTAATTTAGATGAAGATGTTGCAAAGGAAACTAAGAAGGAATGATTATATAAGTAGGAGGGGAAACAGGAGAGAACAGTGTCTTCAAAACCTAGAGAGAAGAGAGTGTCAAGGAAAAAAATAGATTGTGAGTGTGTCAAAGGCTACAGAAACATCAGAAAGAATGAGGATTGAGAAAAGGCCTTTGGATTTGATAATTAAGAGGTCACTGGTAACATTGAAGACTGCAGTTTTGACTTAATGATGAGGTGAAATCTGGACTTCCTCCTGACTTAATTCAAGAAAGTTTTAAGAGACTGAGATCAAAGGAAAAAAAATAACTCTAGAGTTAAGAAGAGAGTAAGATCCAAGAAATAATAAAGTAATCATAAGTACAAAAATATTTCTGACTTTTTTATTGTAGTGCCAAAGAACAAAAAACTAAGATGATATCCAGCAACTAGGAAAATACTGAAGAAATTATAGTATATGAACATAAAGGGATAGCATTGTATTCTTGGAAATGATGAAAGATACTGTTTATAGCTATGCCTATAAATACTTGTAAGACCAGACACATATTGAAATGAGCAAAATCAGTGAAAAAATATACTAAAACATTGAATAATCAATAATTTTAAAGACTGAAATCCTCTAATCAATAATGATTCGTGAAACCTAATGATGAATAATATTATACACATCCTGACAAAGTAGCAATAGAGAAATACGCAGAATGAGACACTTTTGGACGAGGGCAATATGATGATTTGTTTGCCTTTACTACACATTCTTTAACATATCCTCCCCCCACCACAGGGGAGGGATGAAGTGATAGGGAGGTAAACATACATGTCTTTCAACTGAAAAAAAATTAAAAAGAAAAAAACATACCCACAAAATGTAGCAAAAAAAATGGAGACAAATATGAAAGCAAAGAGTCAAAGCTTATGATCTTAGGTCACTACACAAAATTTAACTATGACTACCAAGAAAGATAAACTAGAAATCCCAGTAAAAGGACATAAATTTAGTCTTCTAAGTATCACTGAGAATTAGTGGAATGAAGTCATTGGCTCAAGTTCTAGCTTGGCGCACATGGGCATTATCAAGGGTAGCAATTTCTGTGGAGAACGAGAAAATGGGTTTGCCATTGTTGCCACTATAAAAACAACAAGTAATCAACCACCATCAATTGGCAGGTAAGCCCAAGAATCTTGGGGATCAAAGTCTCCCAAGCTCCATAAACTATACTTGTCCTGCTTCAATCTAGTTCTATATCCATCATTCTGAGGAATAAACTTTAAAGAGAAATTATCATCCATCTCTACCAAATAGGCAAGCTAGGCTTTTAAACAGCCTAAGGGAGAGACCTGTGCCTGGCAAGTCAAACCAACACCACTCAAATGCTATATTATCGTGAGAGAGGGAAAAGATTCTTAACACCAAAGTCACAGGCACTGCCAAATGATTCAATATTAGAAATAAATACGATTTTATTTGTGAAAGTAACATAATAAAGGTATGAGCATCTGCTTTCCTCTTAAACTCTAAGTCCTTTCTATCTAGTATGCATCTCAAACATCTTCTGAATAAGATATGATCTCCTTCGCTTACTTTTCTAGGCATCCCCAATGCAAAGTGCAATGTTTTGGCTATAGCAAGCACTTAATACATGTTTCTTCATTCATTTATTTATTCGTTCATATGATCCAGAATTATAATATGTGTCTAGAAACATATACTTTATTAAAAAAAAGTAAACAGGACAGATTAAAATAGTGGAGCTAAGATCCAGAGATGAAGATAGAAGACATAAGAAGAAGAAGACTTAATCATGTGAAAAAATCTAGAAAGCATAGAGAGAATGTATGGATATGAGTATTTAGGTGAAGATACATGGAGACAGTAACTGAGTTTATATTGACGCTGTCATCTACTGCAAACTGCCTGAGAAGAAAAGAGTCAAGTTTGGGAAGCAGATCACAAGTCTGGCTTAGAGTCATGGAATGGGGAAAAGTTTCAGTAATCTGGACATCTGTACGGGCTCTCTCTGTCTTCCCAAAACAAGGAAGTTAAGTTCTTTTTTACACTGTAATGACAATTTCTTCCTTCAAAAGATTTAAACATTGAAGAAAGAAACTTTTATTCCTTACTTGACTATTTCTATCAAGGAGGAATGGATGGCAAAAATAGAAATAACAGGAACCCAGAGATTAAGGATTGGTGGACTTGAGAAACTAATTATTTCATCTTAGAATTTATTACTACTACTAAAACTGCTACTAATCATAATAAAAGTTGGCAAATATATATAGGAGTCTCCCCGAGCTTAAGCAACTTGCTCAGGGTCACACAACTATTAAAATTTTCAGAGATGGAAAGAGAATTTAGGTCTTTCTGACCTCAAATCAACTTCTCTATCCACTATACCACATAAATAGCCTTTCTAGACAGGAATGTTTCCAGGGAGAAGTTAAGGAGTCATTAAAAAACACTTCACAATTTCCCTCAGGAAATTGAATCCTTTCTTCCTCCTATTTATTCAGATAGTTCCTCCACATGCCCTAATGGGGAAAAGGATAGAAGAGCAATTCAGAGGCAGCTACGGGGCTTCCTGAATCTAGTTCTAGGCATGGAATTAGAGTAATCTGAGTTATTAAAATCTTACCTCAAATATTTACTATATGTGTGGCCTTGAACAACTCATTTAACTTTTTTGTTTTTTTCTTCCACAACAAATCAAGATGAGGAATGGGAGTGGCTTATACTCTATGGTTTTAAGGTACCTTTAAGCACTAAATCTATAATTTTATAAACCAATCTGATATATTTTGAGAGAGCTAATTTTGAAGGTTCTCAGAATAGGAAAGATCACTTGGACCAAAATTCTATACACAAACTAAGCCTGAGAAGAATGAAAAGCTCTCAAGTTCTTGACATTCTTAAGTATAATGAAACTATTTTGATGAGATCAACAAAGAGAGGATTTTTTAAAAGAGATCATAGTGGAAATACAGGGAGCTCATTAACTAACTTAGATTTTTTAAAATGATTTGGATAGAAGATGGAAGCAAGGACAGGCAACAGAGGAAGGATGGATGTAACACATTTAATTATTGTGAGGTGTGCTAATGCTCAGAATTAGCTAAGAACAATGGAGGATATTTTTCTGTTGTTTCTTTAATTAAAAAAGGAAGAATACCAAAGATTATCACTCATTCTGGATGGAAAAATAACATACTGAATAATATAGGAAAGGCAGATATGGTCAAATTTCATTTTGTTCATTTTTTTTTTGGAATAAGGAAAATTATCTTTGTAGCAGGGGAGGGGGACTGGAAAGGATTAATCAGGAATTGAATGCTAAGACAAATAGGGAGAAAGTAAAAGATAAGGTAGCTGCAGTTACTAAGTATACAACACAAAATCTGGATGAATTACAATCTCGGTCCTGAAAGAACTGCCAGGTTTTATTTGTGGAGTTACTGTCAGTGATTTTTGAAATATACTGCATATTAGAGAGATATGGAAGTACTGGGGAAAGGTAAATGTTGTAATGATTTTCAGAAAGAGGAAAAAGGATACTGTCTTCAAATTTCACATAGTGAAGTGAGCTTGATGTTGATTCCTGGCAAATATTTAGGATGCATTATTAAAGAGATGCTTAGTGAACATCTAGAAAAGGAAGCAATGATTATGAAAAGCCAGTATGGCTTCATCAAAAACCACATACATGCCAATATAATATACTTTTACATCTTGACAAGGTTATTAGCCTGCCAATGCAGAGAGAGTAGATAATGTTTGCCTAAATTTTTTCAAGCATTTGACAAAAATGCCTGATACCACTCTTGTGGAAAAGATATGGCAGTAATTAGAAGGCACTAATTATCAAAACTATCTAGTACTTTCTAAGACATAGGTAGAACAGTAGAAGGGAGTCAACATTCAATTTATAGTAGCAAATAATTATAGTAGACTTGTATTTGGCAAGTGTAAGGACAAATTTTAGGAACAGGAACTCATTTTTGATGAAAAAAACATTATTGGGAAAACTGGAAAGTGATCTGACAGAAACTGAGCATAGATCAATACATTATACCATTTAGCAAGATAATGTCAAAATGGATACATGATTTAGATTTAAAGGGAGATGATGCAAAATAATGTGCAGAATGTGAAACCTACTTCCCATCAGACTTATGGATAGCAAACAATTTATGAATAAAGAAGAGATAGAGAATTGTGAGAAGTGTAAAAATTGATAATTTCCATTACATTTAATTTTTTAAATTGTACAAATTAAACAAATATAGCCAATATCAGAAAGAAAGCAAAAAATTGAGAAAACATTTTATAGATAGTTTCTTAAATAAATGTCTCAAATTTCAAATATATAAAGAGCTTTGTCAAATACGTAACACTAAATGTCATTCCCCAGTTGTTAAGTTGTCAAAGAATATGAATAGGCAATCTTCCACTGAAGAAATCAAAACAACCTTGAGATATCATTTTACAGTTATCAGAATGGCTAAAATGATTGAAGGGGAAAGTGACAAATGTTGGAGTGGAAACATTGGGACACTAATTCACTGTTGGTAGAACTGTGAACTGCTCTAACCACTTTGGAGAGAAATCTGGAATTATACTCGGAGTTATTAAATTGCCTATACCAGTAATACCACTACTAGGTCTATTTCCAAAGATGATTAAGTAAAAAAAAACAACTTATAAGCTCTAAAATATTTATGGCAGCTCTTTTTGAAATGGCAAAGAACTAGAAAATGCAGAAATACTCATCAATTGGGGAATAGCTGAACAAGTTGTGATATGTGATTGTGATGGAATACTATTATTTTGTTTTGTTTTGTTTTTAATATTAATCCATTTTTCCTGGCCACAGCATCCATTTCCACAAGGCCCTGAGCCACAAACTCTCTCCTCCTTTTTTCACCACCCCCAGTCCAAAACATCAGTCCCATCACAAAGGCCCTCCCACAATCTGCTCCCTTCTAGGTCCTCCTCCAAAGTCCCTCCAGCTCTCCAGCAGGGGAGGGAGGGTCTCCCTATCCCCATCCCTGTATGTATTGTTTCCAAGTTGCATTTGATTGTATAGCTTCAAACTCTAGATTCTTGCAATTCCTCCCCTGTCACCCACTCCCACTGGAAGAAGCAGCAATTCAATACAGGCTGTACATGTGTAATTATGCAGGACATCTCCATGGTGGGCAAATTGTGAGAGGGTGATTGAATATCCCTCCTTCCCATCCTGGACTCCCCCTTGTTTTGTTCTCTACACTGTCCCTGTCCCTTTACCGAGGTGTTTGCTTCCCACAACCATCCCCCCCACACTGCCACTCCCTCCATTGCCCCACCTCTCATCCCCATTCCCCCTATTTTCCTGTGTGGCAAGATACTCAGTTTAGAGCCTATCTCATTCCTTCCCTAAGCCAAATTCAATGAGAGTAAATGAAAGTAAAGTTGTAACAGTTATCCTTTGCCTCTTTTTTATGGGATGATTAACCCCATTTTGTCTCTCCCTGTCTCCTCTCACCCAAGTCCTCTCCCACTTCAAAATTTCTCCTTTGGAAGTACCATCTCTTCCCAAACAATTGATCCTAAACCCTCTATGTACACATATATACGCATGGTCAGATATGTATTCATACACATATATACCGTCCTATATAGACATATGAATAGGTATACATATATATATATATATACATTTGTATTACCTTCACCTATCCTCATACTAAGAAAAGTTTCATAAGTCACTATTAATGTTTTTGTGCATTGTCATGTATATAGTTCAACTTTAATAAGTTCCTTATGATTTCTTTCCATTGTTTACCTTCTTATGCTTCTTGTGTTTGAATGGCAAATTTTCTGTTCAGTTCTGGTTTTTTCATCAAGAATGCTTGAAAGTCCTCTCCCTCACTGAATGACCATATTTTCCCCTGGAACATTATACTCAGCTTTGCTGAGTAGGTGATTCTCAGTTTTGATCCCAGCTCTCTTGCTCTCCAGAATATCATATTCCAGGCCCTTCGATCCTTCAGTGTAAAAGCTGCCAGATCCTGGGTTATCCTGATAGTGCTTCCACAGTATTCAAATGGTTTTCTCTTGGCAGCCTGTAATATTTTCTCCTTGATGTGGGGATTCTGAAACCTGGCAATATTCCTAGGAGTTTTCTTTTGGGTATCTTTTTGAAGAGGTGATCGATGAATTCTTTCAAGTTCTATTTT
>JAQQSW010009954.1:0-13109 GCA_028646575.1 Pseudocheirus occidentalis | reverse complement strand
GGAGGGGTCTTACACTGGGATCAATGTTCTGGGCTGGGGGGTAGGGACAAAAAGGGGAGAAAATTCGTAACTCAAAACCTTGTGGAAATGAATGATGTAACCAAGAAAATAAATTAAAATTAAAAAAAAACAATTAGAGTTGTCCAAATGTTGATTAAGCTGTGTTGTATGGTAGTGGGTTCTTCATTACTGGATATATTCAAGCAAAGGCTGGATGCTTGCCTTGGCAGGCATGCTGTACCCAGGATTCCTACATTAGCAAAGAGTAGTATCCAATTAGCTCTATTTTCAAATTTCAAAGGTCATGATTCCACAACTGTGGAGCACTCAGGTTGTCGAGTTTAAACTAAAGTGCTCTAGAAAGGAGAAAGTGTGCGCAGCACATTCTTTTGCTTTGAGAGTTGGATCAGTCACTTGACAAATCTGGCTTCTTGAGCCTTTTTACCAACATCATCTCAAAGCTATATTCTGCATTAAGTGGCAAAATAACATTGCCAACAATGAAACCCTGGAGTATCACTAAGCTGCCATCATCACAGCTTTGCTGGCTTTTTCCCAGCTCAGCTGGGTTGGATATATATGAATAATGGATGCCAGTAGGTACTCAAACCAGCTCCTATTTGGGGAGTTAACATGGCAGGATATATAGAAGTAACACTATAAAAATGCATGGATAGAGAACTTTAAGAAGCTTAGTTAAGATATTTGTTGATCATATGCATTAACAATCAGATGGGACCTTGGTCTACAGATAATATCTCTTGTTAAGACTAAGATGTTCCAGTGTCCAGGGGTCAAGAGGCTATCTAAGACTGTAACAGGCTGATCAAGGATCAGATTATAAGAATGAGCACATTAAACTATGTAGTTCGATTTAGGATAAGGTGTAGCAGACTGAGGGATCAGGATACTTGCATCTTGGAAAGGTTAACATAAGCAAATCACTCCATGCTTTGGCCTTCTCCTCTGTAAAATAAGGACACAATCCTGCATTATATTTACTTTTCAGAGAAATTAAGGAAAATAGAAAATGTTTTTATTTTAACAATAAGTCATAATGATGATCCAATTTAACTTTTGAAGGATCCAAGAAGATTTTGTCATCTAACCCAAATTCAATATTAATACCAATTTTAACATCTGTATGTATAAGTGGTCAAACTATCAGCAGTCCTGCTTTCACCTATAAAGCCTGTTATATGCATATATCACCATGCAATGTTAACATTACTGATTTTTATTTTAAAATGAAATGCTCCACATAGCATATTTTTAAATCCTACCATTCTTTGAAAAACAGACATTTTTGGCTATGTGTCTGTCATTTTTTAAATAGTCCCAGCCCTAATGGGTGACATTGTCTTTAAGTCCTCTTTCAAATCTCATTTCCCATTTATCTTTCTCAGCTTTAATTTTCTCTTCCATAAAATGAGGTAATAATAAGACCAACTTTCTAGTTCACTATAAATATAAAATATACTAATATATGTAAAGTGTTTTACAAACTTTATAGTACTCTATAAATGTTAGTTATTATTATAATATTTGATGATGGTAAGAATTAAAATTGGAGGAGAGGGCAAAACAGATGTGGGGATAATCCAGTCCTGTGACCTCTCCAGATATATGAATTTCTGTGTGAATATTCACTCCACTGATGCATAGCAGGGACTCATCTACAACTTATATACCTATAGAATTACTTGTGTTACTGAGGGTTTAATGATTCTCCCATGATCTTCCAACTAGAATGTGTCACAGGTGAAACTTGAACACATAGTTTCTTTATTCCAAGCTTCTCACTCTATCTTTTTTAATGATCGTATTAAACATATTTCCACATTAGTAATGTTGTGGAAGAAGAATTAAAGGAAAAGGAAAAAACTATGAGAAAGAAAAATAAACAACAACAACAAAATCAGCTAAGACAAGAGAGTATGCTCTGGTCTGTATTCAGACTCCATTAGTTCTTTCACTAGATATGAATAGCATTTTCCCTCATGAGTCTTTTGGAATTGTCTTAGATCATTGCATTGCTCAGAAGAGCTAAATCTAGCAAAGGTGGTCATCACAAACTGTTGGTGCTGCTGTGGAGAGTGTTTTTCTGCTTCTCACTTCACTCAACAAGTATTACAGGGTTTTTCTAAAGTCCACCTGCTCACTACTTATTATGGAACAATAGTATTCCATTACATTTATATACCACAATTTGTTCAGCCATTCCACAATTGATGGGCATCCCCTCAATTTTCAATTCTTGACCACCACAAAAAAGAGCTGCCATAAATATTTTTATATATGTGGGTCCTTTTCCCTTTTTTATGATCTCTTTGGTACATAGACCTAGTAGTATTGCTGGATCAAAGGGCATGTAGAGTTTTATAGCCCTTTAGCCATAGCTCCAAATTGTTCTCCAGAATGATTGAATCAGTCCACCACTTCACCAACAATTCATTAGTGTTCCAAATTTTCCACATCTTCTCCAGTATCCATAATTTTTCTTTTTGGTCATGTTAGCCAATCTGATAGGTATGATATGGTACCTCAGAGTTGTTTTAATTTGCATTTCTGTAATAAATAGTGATTTAGACCATTTTTTCATGACTATAGACAACTTTCATTTCTTCATCTGAAAACTGCTTTTTCATACCCTCTGATCATTTATCAATTAGAAAATAATTTGTATTTTTACAGATTTGACTCAGTTCTTTATATATTTTAGAAATGAGGTCTTTATCAGAGACACTGGCTGTAAAAATTATTTCCCAGCTTTATGCTTCCCTTCTAATATTGTTTGCATTGGCTTTGTTTGTACAAAAGCTTTTTCCTTTAATGTAATCAAAGTTTTTCATTTTGAATTTCATAATGTTCTCTGTTTTGATATTTAAATTGCTATGCCACTGAAGAAGTAAATTTAGGTAGAATTGTCATTTTTTTTAATATTAGCTTGGCCCACCCATAAGAAACTGATGGTTTCCCAATTATTTAGCTCTGACTTTATTTGTAAGGAAAGTGTTTTGTAATTGTGTTCATATAGTTCCTGAGTTTGTTTTGGCAGGTAGACTCCCAAATATTTCCTGTTGGCTACAGTTACTTTAAATGGAATTTCTCTTTTCATCTGTTGCTGTTGGGCTATGTTAGTAATATATAGAAATGCCAATGATTTATATGTGTGTTTATTTTATATCCTGCAACTTTGCTAAAGTTGTTAATTATTTCAAGTAGTTTTTTTAGTTGATTATCTAGGATTGTCTAAGTATACCATTATATAATCTGCAAAGAGGGATAGTTTTGTTTCCTCTTTGCCTATTCTAATTCCTTCCATTCCTTTTTCTTCTCTTATAGCTATAGATAATACTTCTAGTACTATATTGAATAACAGTGGTAATAAAGGAGTCACTCTTATCTTTTAAAATGCTCTGGCTTTCAACATGAGATACCATGTAGGAAATATGTGATCAGAAAAGGTGCATTAGGCTTGTAAGAATGAGAGATCACATACAAACCTGTTGAGTGTTGCCCTGATTGTCATGTAATATTAAAAGACTTAAGAGAAGATATCTTTATTGGAAGAAATGGATAAGAATTGCACAAGGTGAGAAGTCCTGAATAGAATATGGTCTCTAGACCATTGGAGAGGTTACCCACATTAATGAGATCACAGGTCAATTAAATAATTATATAATAAGTTTTATGATAATGATTCAGGATCATATCATCACCATTAGGAGTTAGAGGAAGGTTATCTTTAGGCACCCCCGACTTAATAATAGGTACATATTATGGAGTGAAATGGTAGAAACTGTGAAACTACTTATTAAATTGTGAACTGTTAAAACTAACAAAACAAAACAAACTCTTTTGCATTTACCAGTTGCCTATAAAGGCACTATCAATTGACTCTAATTCTATGTCAGAAGATCACTAACTATCCATTATAAATTAACAAACAATGAATACCCATGCTACAAATACACAAATACCACTAAATATCTTTGAGATATAAAAAATGAACTATACTGGAACATAATTACACAATTATTACACAGCATCTACATGTTACAATGGGCAACTAGGTAGTGCAGTGGATAGAACACTGAGCTTGGCATCAGAAAGATTCATCTTCATGAGTTAAAATCCAGTTTGAGACATTTACATGCTCTGTGACCCTAGGCAAGTGACATTACCCAGTTTGCCTCAGTTCCTCATCTGTGAAAATGAGCTGGAGAAGTAAATAGCAAACCACTCCAGTATCTTTGCCAAGAAAACCCCATATGGAGTCATAAAGAGTTGGACACAACTGAAATGACTCAACAATAGCAACATGTAACAATGATGCATAAAAATTTAGAACATTTTAATAGATGTTGCCATATGGAATAGACATAATCTCCAAACTTCATGAGCTCTCAAAATAGAAAATCATAGCAGAAGAAATTAAAACCACGTGTGAGGTACTTCATCATACTGAGTACTATTAGAGTTGTCCTGAAGATGCAAGTACAGAACATGAGCCACCAGTCTAATTAAAATGGCAGTCCTTTTGCCTATCTGCACAATAGACTATAGAATATTCAATTTAAAAAAATAGCAAAATACTGGCTTATCTTCAGGCCATTTCAATCTGAATTCCATCAAAAAATAAGAAATATGAAAATAAACCACAATGTACCTATGTGTAATACCTTTTAGTTTACCAACAGTTAAGCAACTCTTGACTTACCAATTCAAGGACTTATAGTGATATGTTATCAAGGCTTATCAAGGTGGATGTACATTCAATTGGGTTGCACATATAGCTTTGTTCTGATTCTAGATTTATTATCATATTCTTAAGCCTGGTTGCATAAAAGAGATTGAAAAAATAAAGTTTACTATGCAAAATAAAGTACAAAAAAAGAAATAAAAATGTAAAAAAAAGAAAAGCATTTCTAAAAAGGGGAGAGGAAAGGAATTATACAAGTCTCTTTACTTCAATAAAAATAGGGAAAAGACTCATTGAGATTCAATTCACTTTAGCTTGTACTGCCTTTTAGGCTGTTATAGGATAATCTAAAACAGTGGTTCTCAACCTGTGGGTTGCTATCTGTTTAGGGGTCAAACGACCCTTTCATAGGTGTCACAGGGGTTGCCTAAGACCATCAGAAAACACATATTTCCAATGGTCTTAGGAACCCAGACACAGCTCCTCTATCCATCTCCAGGTGGGTCCACCCACGTGCAGATATGCCCACATATGAGTATTAAAGGGTCACAGAATTAGAAGGTTGAGAAGCACTGATCTAAAAAATAAAGCAGATATTCCCTGGTCATCTAATTTATGTACCTAGGACATGTATAAGCAACTTACTACATGGGAACAAATTCAATTTAACAGCAACTTATGTTTTCGTATATTCTTCAATTATCCAGCATAAGTAATTAATGAATCATTTTTTATTCTATTCATTTCACTCACTATCAGTTTATATGAGTCTTACCAGGTCTCTTTGAAACTGCCTATTTCTTTAAACCATATATATTCATTATATTCATAACACCATAATTTGTTCAGCCATTTTCCAATTAATCGGTCTCTCCTTAGTTTCTAGTTCTTTGCCACCACCTTTCTTTTTTGGTAGAAGGAGGAAGAGAGTCCATTTGTAGTTTTGGTTGGCATAAATGGAACATTCATCCAATCATCTCACCAAATGTTCATTAAAAGTTTATTTTTTGCAAGGCATAATGCTATCTATGCACTAGGAGAGATTTAAAAATTAATAATATGCCATCAGCCCAAAAAGAGCTTAGAAGACTAAATGACTTGATAATATTTTATGCAACTTACTTGGAAGAGTCCTGCCATTTAGATTAAGTGAAAGTAGTTGTTAAGATACCAGAGTAGAAGAGTGCTAGACCTGAAGTCAAAGATAGTGGTTTCTAGTTCCACCTTTATTGCCTCCTTGGCATGATGACACAGGGCAAGTTACTTGATGAAGTAGTTGGACTCAAGGTAATTTTCAGTTCTTTACAAGAAAAACTTCCACAGGTGTTTTTCTTATATACTTTACTCCCATTTCCATCATGTCTTCTTATTTGCTCCATTTGAAGAAGTCACAGAAGTTTGACTCTAACCACCAAAATAACCTGACCACTAGGTGTCCTACAGCTCTTTGGGGCTGGATAGTTTTATGCTGAGGTAGCAGTAAAAGATCTGTTTCTTCTTATAGTTGCTCCAGTCTTAGGGTAATTTTAGGTCCGATAAGTCTATACATAAAAGTTGTCAGAATTTCTTTGGAATTATGGGATGCATGACTGGATGATTTTGTTATTCTAGTTGTCTCAATCTGCATTTTCCCTTTGCTTTTCTTGGTGCTTCCTCACTAAACCTGATCTCACCAACCAACAAACTCTCACCATGCCTCATTTTACCAGCCTGCAACTCAGGAAGGCTGATCTCACCAGCCTATGGCAAAGGTTCACCAGCATTTATACCCCACAAAGAGGCATTATCAGAACTAATTAGAAGTAGGTCTAAAGGCAATTGGTTAACATTGGTTGGATTTAGGACTCAGGAATCCTGAATATACCCAAAGTCCTAGGCTATTTTAAGTTGCCAGGACATAATTCAATCCTTGACACATGATAAGTGTTCAAAAATTCTCGTTGATTGAGTGAGATACTTTGCAGTTGGCGAACATTACTGAACCTTGAAGTACAACTTACATTTCCCAGAAAGAGGAGTTCTTCATAAATTACACACATCTACAATACATATAGAATTTGGGAGAAATTTCTAGCTCACTGCAGACATGTAAATATATCCAAAATAACATCAATAAATTGAGAATATACTCTTCAATACTTCTTAACATTCAGACAATTTATATGTGAAGAAGAAAAACAAAATTGAACTATAAATCAGTGTCTCTACTATGCCCTCCAGGGCTTTACTGACAAAAGGGTACCAAGTCAATCACCTCCAATATACAAAACACAATCATGAAATGAAGAGAGGAAAATAAAACATTGGTGTATTTGTGTGTGTGTGTGTGTGTGTATATATGTATGCAAAGTGTTTCCTGAGTCACTGAAGTCTTTCCATCCTCCCTTCCCCAAATAAAGAAACACTGTGATGCTGTGGTACTACTGCCCTTTTCATGGAATCAAAGAAGTGATAAGTGGGAGACAAATGTCACTTCATCTCCTCAACCAGCAAGAAGTGAGAAGCACCTCTCACTTCTTCAACTTCTCATCCAAGGTTCCCTCCCTGTCTGAGATCTCTTCTCAAAAGTACACATTCTATTTTCCAGGTCAGTGCTTCTCTATACGTATGTCCCCTTGACACTTAGGTTGTAGCTTTTGCCTATGCCAGTGGCAGCATTGTATGGTCACAAGAGGCTGAGATTCTGAGACTTCAGGGTGTGGGATCAAAATACTCACCTCTCATGCTTTAGTTAGACAGATTTAGTCTTGGGCAAATCTCAATGGCCTTGAGCCTCAATTGGCTCATATGTGAAATGAGAGGCTTGGGCTTGGTGCTATCTGAAGTCCCTTCTAGGTCTAAATACGTGATGTCATGATCCATAATCCAATCTCAGTCCAATATAGGAGTTATATGTGGTTTGGAAAGAACCTGCTTTGTGAAGTTAGAAAATATCTTTCTAGAATAGAAAAATGGAAAATATCTTTCTGATCTGAACAACCTATTTAGAGAGCACCCTCTGGAACTGGGAGTTATAGCAAAGGTTTATATCAAGAAATAGTTTAGTAATCCTCAGTGGTATGAAGATCTATAGCACATTTCTTGATTGTTTTACATTTGAATGGATAAGTAGGCAGGCTTCAAAGAAAACCAATTTGGCTTTGGGTTCTTGGGAGTGTGAATGAGGAAAGCCCTACTTACTTTACTCTAATGTTCCATGAGCTAAAATTTGAAATCTAGAGGAGTCATTTGCTTTATTGCTTGTTTTGCCAAAAATGGAGGACGTCAAAGGAAACTATTCTATCTTCTGTGCCAGCAAATAAATACGCATGGCCCATCTCTGAGAGGAAGAATTGTACCACATAGTTAGCAGGCTGGAAAGGAATTTGTGTGGTGCGAATGAAAGACTAGGACATCACAAGGATAAGGATATCACCAAGACAGGAATGACAGTTTCCTTTTGATTGTGGATAAACAAATCATGTGTAAGTAAACAAAAGTCAACTAAAACTTTTCTCTATGTTGCTAAAATACTGGATCTAGAACATGGTGTCCTATATTTCTTTGGGAGACATAGTATTTTATGGTGATACTATAGTTTTTAAAGCTGTACGCTATATTTCTCTTTGAAAAATTCAAGTACTCCAACCTTATGTGAGGTAATGTAAGCCTGCCTTAAGTTATTAACTGGTCTAGGTAGGAAGCCTGAAGTTGCCTACTCTTCTAAAGGACATGCTTTCTAATTATCAGCTTGACCAACCAACCAAAATGAAAGATGCCAGCTACTCAAGTTGATGCTTATGTTTCATAATAGGAACATTTTAAAATTTGAGGACAAAATATGTTATTATATAATCATGTATTTGGATTAGTAAGATGACAAGTTGCAATGAATTGTACATAGATCAGTCAAAGTGCCTTGGACTCAGTGGGAAGAGAAGAACCTCCTAAAGACTACAAATTATTTGTTTTCTTCATTTACTATAATAGTAGAATAGGGAAGGGAAGATAGAAAGACAAAAGCAATTATTGCCATTTAAGTTTATGGAAACTGGGTATGTATCTTTTTATGAGGCAGAATTGGAAATGACCAAAATTGTTGGTAGACCTATTATTTATTTTTCAGTCTCTTTCTGTTTCTTTGCAAGAAAGAGGGGCTATTTTTCCTAAGGTCTCTACTGTCCCTGTATGTTACTTTTAATCACTACCTCCCTCTTGAAAGTTTCTTCTCCCATAGATTCTGGGAAGTCTTGACTAGTTCTCTAGGCTCTTCAGACTGAACAACTAAAAGTTAACAGTTACAACAGCTGCAGCAAAAACAACATAGCAAGTTCTAAGGGCAGATTTGAACTCAGGTCTTCTTGATGTCAAGTTCTTTCCACTGCACTATTTAGATTTTTGTTATTGTTCAGTTGGGTCTGACTCTTTGTGACCCCCTCCATTTGAGGTTTTCTACCGTAGAGGCTGGCCATTTCCTTCTCCAACTTATTTTAAAGATGAGGAAACTGAGACAAACAAGGTTAAGTAAATTGCCCAGAATCACACAGCTAGTAAGTATCTGAGGATGGATTTGAACTCAGGAAGATGAGTATTCCTGACTCCAGTTCTGGCAATATAACAACTGCACCACTAATGTGATTTCCAAGATTTAATATAAGATATAACTGGATGGGATAGAATGGTTTCCTATTGTAGAAGTCCTTGAATGGCAAGCACAGGACTTTGGGCCTTAATTATTGGTCAGTGGGAAACAGAATCAATCTGTATATAAAAGAGATTCTTCTGCCATAGACTCAAATGATAAGTGAGTAGATTTCCAGTAAAAAATCTGTAAGGAAAGTCTAAGTTCATGGAAGTGGTATCTTAGATTAGAGTGGTAAAGTCATGAGAGATACTTAAAAGTATAATTGATAAGACTTTGCTATGAGACTTGATTAGACATGAGAGGTAAAGAAGGATGAAGGGTAAAAAATAACTTGTTTTCCAACCTAGAGATTAGATGAATGTTTTGGAAGTGACAGAAATGGTGAAGCCAGAAAGAGGAGTAAGTTTAAAAGTAACGGGTGGTGAGCTTTGTTTTGGACATGTTGAGTTTGAGGTGGTGGTGGGACCTCTGGGGAAAGATGACCTATGGAGCAACTACAGATGAAGGTCTGGAGCCCAGAGGAGAGATGAGGATTTATCAACAGATGAGGATGATTCATGCAGAGGCAAAGTAGAGAACTTGCAGAATGTTTGTTCTACCCGAAAATCAACCATAATTTCAAGAAGCAGTTTGGAAGATAAGTACACATGAGGCAGATCATCTGTCTCTTGAACCTCAGTCAGTTCGCAGACACATTTAGATCAACACAGCATGATGCAGAAAGAGGAGCCAGAACCTGAATTACTTTTCCAAAGAGCCCTATGGGGCATGTGCTCACACCATATGTTTCACTCCAGAGCTGATCTGCTGGAGTAGCATTAGGGAAACAACAGCAGCCTTATTGACACATTTCAGAGAGTACAAGACCCGAGTCAGCTTCACTGAGGATGAAACAGGAATTTCTGAAGGTGCCCCTATGATGCCACACTAGCTGTCTTGCTTTGAACTAGTCATTTAAAATATAGCATCACCAATAAAAGAATCTAATTAATGATTACCAATTAAAGATCATGTGTCTGATGTTTTGACAAGTATTACTTACCATTAACATGTATTTATCCTGCATAGTTTTACTGTCAAAAATTTATTTACCACTTGCTAGAACACTTTGAAATGACCATGGAGTAATTGATGAACAAAATAATGTCTTGTAAGAGAAAGGTTATGATTTTATCTTATGTTAGAAGACTTGTTAATTTACTCAATCATATTTTCTTTTAACAACAAGCTTTTTATTTTTCCTCTTTCCTATCTCCCTATTCTTATAACAAATGTGGATGGTCATTAAAAAATTTCTACATTGGTCATGTCAAAAAATGTATGACATTCTACATCCTGAGTCCTTTACCTCTCTATCATGGAGAGATCATTGGATCAGTTAACCATTGGGTTGATGAAGATATTGATAAAAAGGAAATGACAATGTTTGTAGAGCTACTAATGAACTGTTTTTATTGGAGCTGTGAATTGGTCAAGTCATCCCAGGGGAAGAAACAATTTGGTTGGAAATATGTCCTCAGAGTCAGTAAACTACAAAATCATTTGACCCAATGATGACGATGATGATGATGATGAAAAAGAAGAAAATGACGACTAGTATTTAAATGATGCATTAAGATTTGCAAATTCACAAATTTTACCTCATCTCATCCTCACAGAACTCTATGAGCTAGGTACTATTTTATGTTCCTTTTCACAGATCAAGAAACTGAGAATGAGAGATAGTAAGTGGATAGCTAACTTTTTTGGCAAATAGTAGGTTTCTGAGGTAGAGTTTGAACTCAGGTCTTCCTGATTTCCAGCTCAGCACTAATACCCACTATATTATCTAACCCCCTAGTGATATCACTTCTTTTTACATAACCCAAAGGAATTACAAAAGAGGGAAAGAATTCATATGCATTCATTCTCATTGTCTTTGTTCTTTCAGTTGGTGCAGCTGCCTCACTCTTTCTGCCAGGTGGTCTTAGGCATATGTGAAGGGCATCATCCCTGGTTAGGCAGCCCTTCTCAATGTGGAATGGTAAATTATTAGCAAAAACATTTCTGCCTTTGTCTTCTCTTAAAATTATTGTCCTTTCCCCCCACCCCTTTTCTCCTTTCTTTTATTTTTGATCTTGGGAAGAAATAGGATTGATCTATAACAGTGGGGTAGATAACCTAGTGAGATAATTAGTGCTCCAAGAGAACATCAGATAAGTCAGGTTACTGACAGACCAAGGAACTCCCATTTTCTGAGAAATTATAACTAGAAATATTGCAAACAAAAGAAGCACAGGACTGAGAGGAAGAAGATAAGGGCTGTTTCTTATTTGTGGTTAGTAAAGCCTTGTGGGACAACAATGAGATAATTTTTTAAAAAGATATTTAATCTTTTTTTCTTCCCTGAATTATACTAAATCTGGAAATTTTGAATGTTGTACCCTTTATCTAAAGTCTCTTGTTATCATATAAACATTCAATTCAACATCTAATTTACTAAAATTCAATATTTTAAAATGCTATGTGAACAGCATTTCATTAGGTATTAGGGCTGCAAAGGCAAATGCACAACCATTCTGCTTCCAGGAAGGACATATTTTACTGAGGGCATATAATATATATACAACTGAAATATGGGTCAAAAACACTTGAGGAAGGAGAGGGTTCTAACAAGTAGAGTAAATTGTAAAAGCTTTTTAGAAGAGGAGGCACCTAAAGTGACAGTTGAAGGAAGATTAGATTGGGATTCTGGGAGGCAGAGGTAAGAACGGGCAGCATAAAAAAACAACATACTGTGGGATTGAGCTTGGGAAAAAGATAGTAATCTGGACTGACTGGAATGTGGATGTCATGAAGGAGGGGTAGAAATTAGGCTATACCCTAGTAGCATAGTTCCTTCTTCTTTCTCATGAGCTCTATTCTTCTCATAGGTTTATAGGATTTACAGATGGAAGGAATTTAGCTTGCTGCTGGTGTGAACCTTTGGGAAATCATTTGATCTCTCTGGTGTTCCCTTTCTTCTTCTATATATAAGGGAGCTAGACTAGATGGCCATTGAGACTTTTTTCAGCTATAAATCAATGTGGAGATTTTGTTTGTTTCTTTGTTTTATTTTTCTGATCCTGTGTTATAATCTAATTAAACTAAATGGTCATTGAGATCTCTTTCAGCTCTAAATCAATATATATTTTTTCTGATCCTATGTTATACTTTAACCCCCCACCACATTTTATAGAGACAGAAACTGAGACCATGAGAGGTTTTATAACATCTAGGGTTACACAAATAGCAATCTGAACCAAGATTGAGGCCTAGGTTCTCTGATTCTAAATAAATGCTCTTTTATTTTGTTAAATAATTTTTAAAATTTGTTTTCTTGTTTACATCATTCACTTTCATGAGATTTTTGAATTACAGATTTTCTCCCTGTCTTTCCCCTACCCCAAACCCAAAATAGCGATCCCACTGTAAAGCCCCTCCCCTGATCTGCTCTCTTACTTTCTGGTAGATCAGGGAGGGTCTCCCTACCCCAGCCCCTGTGTATCTTAATTCCTAGTTGCATGTATTACAGAGCTTTAAATTCTAGATTCTTTCGATTCCTCCCTTGTCACCCACCCCCACTGGAAGGACAAGCAATTCAATACAGGCTGTGGATGTGTGATTATACAGGACATCTTCATACTGGACATATTGTGACTGATCATATGTCCCTCCTTCCTATCCCTCCTGGCTTATTCTTTTCTCTACCATGTCCCTGTCCCTTTCCTGAAGTGTGTGCTTCCAGCATCCCTCCCCCAG
>JAQQSW010009953.1:0-13109 GCA_028646575.1 Pseudocheirus occidentalis | reverse complement strand
GGAACAGATTGTGGGAGGGGTCTTACAGTGTGATCAATGTTCTGGGCTGGGGGGTAGGGACAAAAAGGGGAGAAAATTTGTAACTCAAAACCTGTGGAAATGAATGATGTAACCAAGAAAATAAATTTAAAAAAAATATGTATTCAGACTCCATAATTCTTTCTCTAGATGCAGACAGCATTTTCCATCATGAGTTTTTTTTAATTGTCTTGGATCATTGCATTGCTGAAAAGAGTAATACAATATATCAATCATAGTGGATCATCACACAATGTTGTAGCTACTCTGTACCATGTTCTCCTGATTCTGTTCACTTCACTATGCATCATGTAAGTCTTTCCAGGTATTTCTGAAATCTGCCTATGTGTCATTTCTTATAGCACAATAGTATTTAATCATATTCATATACCACAATTTGTTCAGTCATTCCCCAATTGATAGGCACGCCCTCAATTTTCAATTCTTTTATACTGTCATAAAAAGCTGTTCTATGTATTTTTCTACATGTAGGTCCTTTGAGATACCAACTGTAACACAGGGGCTTCTGGGCTCCAGCCTCTAACAGGTTCACTCTGGATCCAGGCAGATAGAAAGACAGCAAAGACATGATAAGGGTTAATTTGCTTTATTCTTCATGAAGACAACAGGTTTGGGAGCAGCTGGAGTTCAGCTCCTACAGCATCCACCTAATTACTCTTCTCTCAGGGGCTAGCTAGAGTAAAAGAAGGTGGGGTGGCTAGGTGATACAGTGAATAGAGAACTAGTGTTCCCCTAAGTCTTGATGGGGCCCTGTATAAAGACAAGCACAAGCATTAACATTCCCCTCTTACTGACCAGTGCTTGCTTAATTTATAGAGGAGCACACAAAGAAAGCAATATGCCAAGTAATAAACTCACAAGTTTACTTTAACTTTAGCAATGTCATGGTGAATCAGCATATTGCAGGTCAGTGGGCTGTATACTAGTTAAGCTCAAATGTTTATATTATATTGGTTACATAAGGATACACAAGCACAATGAGATTGTTTATAGCCATGAATCCTGGGAATTGGTATCCTTAGAAAACAAATCTGTGTTACATACATAGACCTAGTATTGGTATTCCAGGATCAAAGGGTATGCACAATTTGATTGCCTTTCAGTCATAGTTCCAAATTGCTCTTCAGAATGGTTGGATGAGTTCACAGTTCCACCGACAATGCATTATTGTCCCAATTTTCCCACATCTTCTCCAACATTTTTCATTTTCCTTTTCTGTTACATTAGCCAATCTGACATGTGTGAGATGGTACTTGTATTGTTAATGTATTTTTGCTTAATGGGAAGATCTTTCCCATCCATTAATAGGTCCATGTGATCTGCTTGAGTCACATAGAAGCCTGAGTCACATGAGTCTCTGGTGGGAAGAGCTTGCCGAGCAGGTGGAGCAAGAAGGGCTGGAGCACAACTGAAAGGAAGTTGGTAAGAGCAGTCAGAGCTGGGAGTGAGAGCAATTAGAGCTGAGGGAGAGAGAGAAAGCAGGCAGCAAGATGTGAGTGTTCATTTTGTGGGAAGGCCCTAGCAGGGGGAAGATTTAGGGATGGCAGTGCCCCCTGCATTGTCACTGTGTATAGATTTCTTTGTTGCTATGATGGATTTAGCTTTATGGTGTTAGGATTTAGCTTTCTGATATTTGAATTAAATGTTATTGTTCTGTCTTCCATGAGGAGAATCTGATATATTTTTTGATTCAGAATTACACTGGCATATTCATAACTGGAATATATACTGTGAATATCAAGGTAGTGCTACAGTACCTCAGAGTGTTTTAATTTGCATATCACTAATCAGTAGTGATTTAGAGTGTTTTTTTTAATATGACTAGAGATACCTTTAATTTCTTCATCTGAAAACTGCCTGTTCATATCCTTTCACCATTTATTAATTGGGGAATTACTTGTATTCTTGTAAATTTGACTCAGTTCTCTATATATTCAAAAAGAAAAAAGCATTTATCAGAAACATTTGCTGTAGAAATTGTTTCCCTTATCTCTGCTTTCCTTCTAATATTGGATGCTTGGGTTTTGTTTGAGCAAAAACTTTTAATTTAATGTAATCAAAAGTATCCACTTTGTATTTCATAATGTTCTCTTTCTCTTGTGTGGTCATAAATTCTTCCCTTCTCCATAAATCTTATAAGCAAATTATTCCTTGCTCTCCTAATTTATTTGTTATTATCACCCTTTATGTCTAAATCATGTTCCCCTTTTTATCTTATCTTGGTATATGATGTGAGATGTTGGTCTATGCCTAGTTTCTGCCATACTGTCTTCTAGTTTTCCCAGCAGTTTTTTGGTAAATAGTTCCCAGGAACTAGAGTCTTTGGGTTTATCAAACAGTAGATTGCTATAGTCATTTAGTTCCATGTCTTATGTTCCTGATCTATTCCATTGATCTACCACTCTATTTCTTAGCCAGTATCAAAAAGTTTTAATGATTGCTGCTTTATAATATAGTTTTACATCTGGTATGGCTAGGACACCTTTCTTTGCATTTTTTCATTAATTTCCTTCATATTCTTGAACTTTTGTCCTTCCAGATGAATTTTATTATTTTTTTCTAGCTCTATAAAATAATTATTGGTAGTTTAGTTGGTATGGCACTGGATAAGTAAATTTATGTAGAATTGACATTTTTCTTATATTAGCTAGGCCTACCCATGAGCAATTGATATTTTTCTAATTATTTAGATCTGATTTTATTTGTGTGAAAAGTGTTTTGTAATTGTATTCATATAGTTCCTGGGTTTGTCTTGGCAAGTAGACTCCCAAATATTTTCTATTGTCTATAGTTACTTTGAATGGAATTTCTTTTTCTATCTCTTGCTGTTGTGCTTTATTGGTAATGTGTGTGTGTGTATGTGTATAAATGCTGGTGATTTATGTGAGTTTTTTTTATATCCTGCAACTTTGCCAAAGTTGTTGATGATTTCAAGTAGTTTTTTTAGTTGATTCTCTAGGATTCTCTAAGTACACCATCATATTATCTGCAAAGAGTGATGGGGTTTTGTTTCCTCATTACCCATTGTAATCCCTTTGATTTCTTTTTCTTCTCTTATTGTTAAAGCTAACATTTCTAGTACAATATTGAATAATAGTGGTGATAACAAACATACTTGTTTCACCCTGATCTTATTGGGAAGGCTTCTAGGTTATCCCCATTATAGATAAGGCTAACCAGGCCCATTCTGCAGATGTATAATTTTGCCACCTGAACCCCTACTGTGTTTACTCCCTGGAATGTCTCCTTCCCTGTTACACTAAATAAATGTGTTGTATTGATAGGAATGAAGCTCTATTTATATTGTCATATAATATATGTGTGTGTGTATGTGTTGAACACAGAGAAACTGTTTGTGTGCTTGCTTCACCACATAAAAATAAGCTTCTCAATTGTATCGCTTTCCTAGAAATTTTCTAGAAATTCCTGAAACCAAGTTTTTGCTTTAACCCAAACCATTAAGCTAAATCAAACAAGTATGAACTGAATACGTGTGAAGGTGGATTTGGTCTCAGATTCTGGGGGATTGTGGCCCATGGAACCCGTGGGTTCAAATAGTAGGAACATGACTACATGTTATGGACTGCATACCACAACATGGTACCAAAAAGAGCTTTTGTTGAAGGGGAAAAGCTCGCATTTCCAGCAGCAAGATGAAGCCCCAGTAATGACCTTGCAAAACTGCAGCAAATCCAGGAACCTTCTGGCATCACTAAGTTGATCCAGATGGAAGCTTCCAAGAGACTAATTAGAGCAATTATTTTTATTCAGACCACCCCCAGAGAGTCAGTGGGTCTCTGGGCAAATACAAATAAGGTGATTCACCTGGCCAGATTCAGGCTATTACCTGACTGAGCAGGTGTTGCAAACAATATCTCTGGTCAGGGGCAGACAGCAATCACTGGTATAACTAAAACCAACACATGTTTGGGTCACTCTGATTTTCCATCTAAAGTCTCTGCAAATTACCTGTTTTCTTCAGTTTACCCCAGGAACAAAAAGGAGCTCTAATATGTTTTTAGTTCCCTGGGATAGAACTGGGGGCACACACAAACACACACGGTAAATCAAATAATAGAAGGCACCTTTTTGACTAGTTGAAGACTCTCATATCAATTGGGCTTCAGAAAGAGCTGGTAATTCTTTTAGAGGATTTCCAATTTCCAATCATGGTTCTAGAAAGTGTCTCTTAAGTTGTGATCAATATATGTCTGCCATCCCAGCAGTGTCTTGGGCCTAGAAGGAGATCCTGGTAAGAAGGAAATAAAGGGAAAGGTTTTCTCTCTAGAAAAGTCCAGCAGCATTCCCCTTTCCCAGCTCCTGCCCCATCGATAATTTTTAGAGCAAAACCAGGAAAAGACAGAAAACAGCTGCTTGGTAGCCAGTGTTGGATGCTGCAAACATCCCTCCAAATTTGCTCCCTGCTATAACATTTCCCACAGAGATGAGCACCAAGTTTCCAAGCCTGTCCCACAATCACACCAATCACTTTTTAGCTTGTGTATAATCTAAGATGGTCCTGGTAGCCTGAGGATGATTGAGTAGGACTCTTGGCATAAAGAGGCATACCTTAATCCTTTATTTTTTCCACTACTTACCACAGTAAGCATACAACAGTATTCTCTGGAATCTCCCTAAGTACGATTTGTTGATCCCTCCAAGCCTTCATTAACATCTTGCTGCAGTTATCTTTTAGGCTCTAATTGAAACAAGTACTCATCCATGTGGCAGAACATGCCATATCCCCTTCAGCCTCTTTCACACCCTCATCTCTATTTCCCAGCCCATTTCCTATAGTTTGAGCCATGCCCTGGATGAGGCCAATCCCACCTGTACCTATCTGCCCCCAACCATTTCATGAAAGTTCTCATTCAAGTTGCAAAGTATAGTAAATTAGGACTCATTCCAGATTCCATTCTGCCTTTAGTTCTGCCCACCCTTGATTTTCTAATCCCAATTCCTCCATTTCAGGTCTTACATAAGATGTTGTCTTGACCCCTGGGTCAAGTATATACAGTATTAGATACTCAAGTTTCTAAAAAGTCTCTACCTACCCAAAAGGTTCAAGGGAAGAGGAAAAGAACTCATGATACAAAAGTACTTATAGTATCTCTTTTTGTGATGGTGAAGAACTGGAAATTAAGAGGGTGTCCATTGTTAGGAGAATTGATCAACAAATTATGTATGTCAATGCAATAGAATATTACTGTGCTTTAAGAAATGATCAAAGAGATGGCTTCAGAGAAACTTGGGAAGATTTGTATAAACTTATTCAGAGTAATGTGAATAAAACCAGGAGAACAATTTATTCACTAATAATAAAATTGTAAAGAAAAACAATTTTGAAAAACATATGTACTCTCATCAATGTAATGACCAGTCATGATTCTAGAGGACCAGTGATGAAGCAGATGACAGAAAGATGATAGACTCCAAGATGCAGAATGAAACATACATTTTTAATACAACTAATGTGGGGATTTGTTCTGCCTGCCTATACACATTTGTTATATACAGGTTTTGTTCTAATTTTTTTTAATTTCTCAATTGGAAGGGAGTGGAAAGGAAACTTATAAATTCTTATAGCCTACCTTTCTACATAAAGTTTTCCCAAAATTCTTTTTCTTCTATCATGCACACATTTCTCAGGTTTTTTGTGGGGGGAGGGAAGTGAGAAGAACTATAATCCAAGGAAATAAGAAAACTCTCAAGTGTACCTAGATACTTGATGCCATGTGACTAGCCTAGATGCATACAGGGAGATAAAGGCTTTCAGCTCTGACCTTAGGAGCTACTGATAAGCTAGAGACTATCCAGAGGTGGGTGTTGTGATGGTGAGTCATCAAAATATAAAAAATATATTTATGTTTTTATTTATATTTTATGATATTAAGTACAATAAAATTATGTCAAAATTTTTATTATTTTTGTGAAAGGGTGAGAGCATTTTTGGTCAAGTGGAGATCTCATCAGTGTCATCCAAACCAAAGCTGATGGGTCATTGATTTGGTCTTTTGTAGAGAGGAGTCTTATTCAAGTATACATGAACTACATGGTATCTGGGATTCCTTCTTTCCTCCATTTCCCATACAGCTGTGCTCCTTATCTCCATCATGCCCCAGGAGCCTCTTCGTCCTGAAAGATCACATCAGCCTAAGAACTCAGACCTCACTAATATGTCCTGCCCTTGCTATCTCTTCCTCTGATTAGAAGGTGAAGAGTTTTACCAGAATGTTCATTTAAGAAGAATGCCCAGACCAACGATCTACCTTCTTCATTATGCCCCTTCACTTGGTACCTTCCATTCCCACCTAACTCCTTTTCAGCTTTCTTTCATGTGTTCTCTTTCCCCATTCAAGCATAAGCTCTTTGAGGACAAGAATTGTTTTTTGTCTCTCTTTGTATCTACAGAGCTTAGCACAATGCCTGGCACATAGTAGATGCCTAATGTTTATTGACTAACTTCCACTCTAATATTCAGAGACTGACAAATTAAGGCTTATTTTGTGAACAAATATAGAAATAATAGGGAAGAGAACTAAAATCTGATATCCTGTGGTCCTTCGTTCCCATCAGATGCATTTCTTCAGATGTCATCCTTGGGGGGTGGAGGGGAAGATGTGGGGAGAAGAACAAAGCAGCAGGCCAGTGAAGCAAGCAGTGCTTTGACTGACCAAGCAGACCCAGTGCTTCCTGCTGAACAAGGGCCTTCATGAGTACTTTCAAGCTGAGGTCGTAAAAATAAAATTAGACTTCATTCATATCAATGAGCTCCTAACTTTGCTTCTGAGGAGAAAAGTCCTGAATGTTCTGAGGAGGAGCTTAAAATTTTCCATTTTGCCATTCTAAGCAACTCAAAAGAAATAACAGTCTTTATTACAGATTGCCAAGATCTCCAACAGGTCCTAGAGCTCACTCACATCAGAGCTAAATAATGACTTTAATTTGAAAGTTCAAGTTGCTTCTACTCTGAAAAAAATAGCAAGAAAAATATATATGGTATTTTCATATCAGTATTCAGTGCTAGCCCAGTGCTTTGTACACAACAGATATTTAATAAATGTGTTAGGTTCAATTGGCATTTCTGAGTTATTCATTGAAATAAAATGGATGGTTCTTTCATTTTGATAAACATTCTAGCAAATGAAAGAGGTATCTTCTGGTAATAAGTCCCAATTTGCCCCATGCACAGGCGCATGGTATAGTATAACAAGAAATAGAAAGACAATGTGCCATAATGCATAGATGCATGACCCCAGAGTCATGAAAAACTGAGTTCAAATCTTGCCTCTTATAAACACTAGTGGAATTACTATGTACAAGTCAATTTTTTAGTACTCATACAGAATCAACCTATGCCAATGAAACATCTATCTGCACCAAAATAAAATAAGGGTACAATTGGTGCCAAAGACATGTAGGCCTCAGTGCAGAAATTGGCAAATTTTATTGCTTGAAAAATAAAACTCAGGCTCCTTAACGTGACATTTAGTACCTCAACAGTCTGACAGCTCTTTCTCTGTACTTCATATTGTTCTTTCCTAATTACTTATTTTTCTCTCTAGTCAAACTTGACTACTCATATTCTCCCATGAATGTTCTGTTTTGTTGGGAGGTTTTCTGTTTATTGATGTTACAATTTTGCAACACTTCTGAGGCAGTGTAGAAAGGTAGACATGTAGAAAGAGAGCTGGATTTGGAGTCAAAGGACCTGAGTGTAAATTCCAGATTCACTACTCACTACCTTTATGACCTCACTATTCTCACTATTTAAAAAGAGTTCCTGATAGAGGCAAGAGTTGCAAAGAAGTGAAGGATGGTTATTTTCCATATCCAGAATATCACAAAGCTATTAGCCTTGTCAGTTTCAGAGTTGTATTTCTCTAGAGAATAATTGGATATTTTACTCAATGACCTAAAATACCAAGTATCATGAGAATTTCCTTGGTTTCTGTTATTAATGCTATCCATCTTTACTATGAACAAAAAAAGAATCTCAGAATTGAAAGGTCTTGGAGGTCAATCTCTCCAATCTACACATGAATAGGAATGACCTCTATGACATTAATGACAAGTGGTCATCCAGCCTTCACTTTAGTACATCCAGTGATGAAGAGCTCACAGCTTTTATAGGAAACCAGTCATTCTGAGTTAGAAAGCTCTAAGTGTTGAGAAGTCTGTCTTTCTCTGCATTAGGCTGAATGTATCTACATAGGAATGAGTTGGGAATTGAGTTAAACAAGAAGAGAATACCCCTAAAGTTGAGCTTGTCTTGTGCCTTTTCTCCCAACTTTTCATCTATATGGGAAAAGAGAACATTGTTATTGAGAAACTAGGAAGTCCAGAGCTGAATGGTAGCTATTGACAATGTAACTGTCACCTCCCTTGGAATCTAATGATTTGATTTGATTTGATTTGATTCAATTTGATTAGAATAGAAGGGTTATTAACCCTTCAGAAATTAAAGTTCTGAAGCATATGGAATGGAGGGTGAGATATCTGACAGGAACCCAAGCCCTTAGATCAGGAAGAGAAATTTTAAAAAAAGACTAAACACAAGGGCATTGGGTAACTGGAAGAGCCCTACTCTTGTTCTTGAAAGCTTGCCATCTGGGATTAAAAATATCTTACTAGTAATATATAAGACCTCAAAGACAAAATTCTCTTCTGTAAGAAAAAGATCAGAATAAAACAAGAAAAACTTTTTCCTGGTGCCACGCAGGAGTTTCTGACTCTTTTCTAAGACTCATAGCCCCCAAAAAAGCCTATAGTTTTTAAATTAAGAAATCTTGACAGTTACTGCTCTTCCCTTGAGAGAGAGATAGCCAAGGATTTCAGCTAAATCAGAAGCTGAATGCAGAGCAACATCCAGTGGACAGCATTCAGCAGAGTACCATGGATAAAGGCTAAGCAGCATTCTTCACAGCATCATTCATATGAGTAGCATTGGGCACATACTACAAGATTGCCAGAGAACAGGACCAGTAAGGGCAGCATAATGATATCATCAGAATACATAAGCATCTGTAAAACCATTGGAAGCATGAGTTATCTCTCCATATGTGTGCCCTGGTAACATGTGGTCCTTATGTGAGCAATCATCCATGTATGTGCTCTCTGACCATACATGTTCCCTGCATATGTACCTCTATACATCTTAACTCCAGCCATGCATGCTCCTTGTATGTCTATCCATACATGTAGTCCCAACATCTGTCAACTTTTCCTCTGATATTTGTGTGTATTTGTGGAAGAGTAACTAGATTTATCAGTCCAATAAATCCAAAGAGCCTCCCTACTGATTGTAAGGATTCCCTATCTGACCAAAAAAAAAATACCTTGAAAACTGGAAAGCAGTTTAGCATAATTAGATTTAGACTAATACCTCACATCATATACCAATATAAACTCCAAATGTGTATCACATCATTTTAAAAAAAGATTATAAGCTCCTTCAGGGCAAGGGCTGTTTTTTGGCCCCTTTCTGTATCTGATGAAGTCAAGGAATTTGAACAGACAATTCTCAAGGAAATATCCATGCTATCTGTAGCCAAAAAAAAAAATTCAAATTACTAATAAGTAGAGAAATGCAAATTAAGACAATGCTGAGTTACTACCTCAAAACCATAAGACTGGCAAAATCTACAAAAAGGGAAAATGGCAAGTGTTGGGCGGAGGAGGGAAGTACAATAATGCACTGTTGGTATATCTGTGAATTCACTCAGCCATTTGGGGAAAAAATTGGAACTATGCCCACAAAGTCACCAAAATATGCACACCCTTTGAACAATCAGTACCATTACTATGACTATGCCACAAAGTAGTTCTAAGAAAAAGGGAAATCTCTTTCTTTTACAAAAGAATGCAAAAATATTTGTATCAGCTCTTGTAGTAATGAAGAATCAGAAACTAAGAAAATACCCATCAGTTGTGAAACAGCTTACAAAAAATGAAAGGTATATGCATGGATTGGAATACTATTTTTCTATAAGAAATGATGGAAGAGATTATGTAAGAGAATCCTAGGAAGATATATGAATTATTGTAAACTGAAATGAAAAGAAACAGTAGAACAGTAAAGGCAAACAACTTCAAAAGACCCAAGAATTCTGATCAATTCAATGATCAGCCATGATTCTAGAGAAACCTTCTGCCCACTTCCTGACACAAAGGTGATGGAAAGATACTGAATAAGACATTATGTTTTTTAACATGGCCAATGTGGAAATTTGTTTTACTAGATGATTTGTATTTTTTCACAAGGGTTTTGCTTTTCTTCTTACTTTTCAATTGAGGAAAAAAATGCTTATTTATTTTATAAGCTTAAAAAATCCATTGTCAACCTTGACACCTATTAGCCTCAAAAGATGTTAAAAATTTGTAAACAATTGAAAAACAATATGGAATAGTGCAAAATGCCCTAGGCTTAGTGTAAGGATTCTTAACCTGAGATCTGTGAGCTTGGATGGTATGATTGGACCAATATCTACAGACCTCCATTAGTTTTCCTAAAAAGGTGATCGAAATGTCCCCAAATCCTGACTGATGTTTGTCTCTCTTGAAGCAGTTTCTTTATCACCAAAAGGATTAAAAAGTTCCATTCACATAAGTCAGGACCTTAAACACTATGAATCATCATAGGCTGCCCTGGTAACCATCTCTGTTTCCTTACAGAGATGAGGAGGGATATATTAGAGAAACTAGGTACTGTTGTTTCCTTGCTGAATATCCTTGCTATGTTATGGCTAAGTAAATCTCCTGTTGTTAACTGCTCACTGCCATACAAGTGTCCTATTTCATCCCAAAAATCAAGCTTAAACTAACAGAGTACTAACAGGCCTACCCCTAATAGAAGGGGGCAGGCAGAAATACATCTTTATTTGCATTATCCTCTCATTGAAATTTCCTTCAAGTATCAATATATGGGACAAAACACAGTGGTACTGGGCTTCGCTAGATTTCACTAGCCAAATGGATCCACAACCATCAAAAATAAATAAATAAAGTAAGAACTCCTGATTTGTAGTTAAGAGAGATGGGAGTTTGAATCTTGCCTTGGACATGTAATAGCTCTCTGAGCATGGACAAATCATTTAATCTGTCTCATTTTCTGATTTGAAAATGTAAATAAAAACATCTATGCTATTTACCTCACAGTTTTGTTTTAAGAGCCAAATGAAATAAAATATGCAAAATACTTTACAAATTGAATAGTGCTAAATAAATATCAACTACTATTTTACATCACTCATAGCATAAAGAAACATTTACACTTCTGAAAACTTTGCAAAAGAAATAATTAAGGGGGCAGAGCCAAGATGGAGGAGTAGAAGCACAAACTTGGCATGGACTCTGGCTCCAGACAATTCTAATACCTGCAAAAAAATGACTAAACAAATTTTAAAGCTACAGAATCCACAAAGTGAAAGAGAGAAACAAATCTTCCACTGGAGACAGCTGGCAGTCCAACAGAAAAGGTCCATCACAACATACTGGGAGGCAAGTGCAATCCTGCAGGAGTCACACAGTTCCAGCTCCAGGTAGGCTCCGACCAGTAGTGGCCAGATTAGATGTCAGGAGAGGGAATAACCAGTAGCTGTGGTGGCTTCCAGACTTCTCAACTCATAAACACCAAAGATAAAGTAAAAGGTCAATGTGGAAATTTGTTGGACTGAGGTGGGGGAAGGGGGAGGAACAGAAGAGCGCAGTCTGGCTGCTGCTCCTGGGGTGAGAAGCAGGCAGACATGCTGCCTCTGGAGCTCCTGGCCTACAGATTGTAAGGAAACCAAGCAAACCAAAAGCTCTCTCCATTCCACAAGCAGAGTTCTACCATGGCAAAGAGCTCAAAAGTCAAGTACCTGGCTGCCAATATGAGCAAGTAGAGGAAGCACAAACAGACCATAGAATCCTTTTTAGGGGACAAAAAGGACCAAGGCATGGAGGGGGAGGAAGACATCAAAGTCAGAATTCCTACATCAAAAGCCTCCAAGAAAAATATGAACTGATTACAGGCCACAGAGGAGCTCAAGAAGGATTTTGAAAATCAAGTAAGAGAAGTGGAGGAAAACTTGGAAAGAGAAATGAGAATGATGCAAGAAAATCAGGAAAAGGGAGTCAACAGCTTGTTAAAGGAGACCCAAAAATAAAATGAAGAAAATAACACCTTAAAAATAGACTAACTCAAATGGCAAAAGAGGCCCAAAAAGCCAACAAGGAGAAAAATGTCTTAAAGAGCTAAATTTGCCAGATGGAAAAGGAATTTCAAAAACTCACTGAAGAGAATTAACTCCTTCCAAATTAGATTGGAGCAACTGGAAACTAATGACTTTATGATAAATCAAGATACTATAAAACAGATCCAAACAAATGAAAAAAATAGAAGGCAATGTGAAATGTCTCATTGGAAAAACCACTGACCTGGAAAATAGATCCAGGAGAGATAATGTTAAAAATTATTGTACTACCTGAAAGCTATGATCAAAAAAAGAGCCTACACACCATCTTTCAAGAAATGATCAAGAAAAATTGCCCTGATATTCTAGAACCAGAGGGGAAAATGGAAATTGAAAGAATTCACTAATCACCTCTTTTAAAAGATCCCAAAAAGAAAACTTCTAGGAATATTATAGCCAAATTCCTAGGTCAAGGAGAAAATATTACAAGCAGTCAGTAAAAAACAATTTGAGTATTGTGGAAACACAATCAGGATAACACAAGACCTAGCAGCTTCTACATTAAAGGATCAAAGAGTTTGGAATATGATATTCCAGAGGTCAAAGGAGCCAGGACTAAAACCCAGAATCACCTACCCAGAAATAGTGAGTATAATGCTTCAGGGGAAAATATGGTCATTCAATGAAATAAAGGATTTTCAAGCATTCTTGATGAAAAAACCAGAGCTAAACAGAAACCTGGACTTTCAAATACAAGAAGCAAGAGAAACATTAGAAGGAAAAAGAAATCATAAGGAACTTATTAAAGTTGAATTATTCACATTCCTACATGGAAAACTATAATTGTAACTCAAAAAATTTTCTAAGTATGAGGATAGTTGGAGGGAATATATATAT
>JAQQSW010009952.1:0-13109 GCA_028646575.1 Pseudocheirus occidentalis | reverse complement strand
CATATATATGTATATATATGTGTATATATATATATATATATATATATATATATATATATATGGAGTCTCCTTACATATACACAGACACCTGTGTATATTGATGTCTATATTGAACAATCTGGGCCTATGACTTCTCTATTATAGGGTAAGTAGCATGTTGCACCATTAGGCCTCTAGATGTATTGTGCATCATTGTGAACAGAATTCCTAAATCTTCCTAATTTTCCTTTATATTTTTACCAGTGTTTTCTTAATATTTTCTTAATATTTTAATATATGTATATAGTGAGAACTCTAGCAGCTTGAATCTTTGGGTTTATCAAACATTTTGCATTTACGTCTCTATATTACATACCTAATCTGTTCCACTACTCATATTATTCCTTAAATACTACCAAATTATTTTGATAACAATTGTTTTACAATGTTGTTAGAGATCAGGTAGTTTTAGGTCCCCCTTAATTCCTACGTTTTTGTAATTGTTCTCCTTAAGATTCTTTATCTTAAGATGTTCCAGATCAATGTTGTTATTTTTTTCTGAGTCTATAAAGTAAGCCTTCTGTAGTATGATTAACATTGTATCAAATAAATAAATTTATATTAGTACTATTATTATTTTTATTATATTGGCTTGGAAGTGACTGTTTTTTAAAACTTATTTAGTTCAATCATATTTTTTGGAAAATGTTTTGTCAAGATATTCATATAGCTTCTTCGTGTCTTGGCCAGTAAACTATTAAGTAATTTATGTTTTCTATAACTGTTTTAAATAGAATTCCATACCTTTTCAAGTGGGATTTTCTTTGCGAAATACAGAAATGCTAATTCTATATTTGCATTTATTTCATATCCCACAACTGTTTTGAAATTATTGTTTCAATTTTTTTCAGTTGACTCTCTATGTAAGCCATCAAAGCATCCGCAAAATAGCAATCATTTTCTTTCCTCTTTGCTTATTTGTATTCCCTCATTTTTTTTCTTCTGTCATTACTATTGCTATTCTTTCTAGCACTACTTTGGATAGTAACTTTGGTAATAAATTCATCATTTTACCTTTGATGTTACTGGGAAGGTTGTCTGTTTTTCCCCATTTTAATTAATGCTGGCTCTTGATTTTAGATAAATATTAATGATCATATTAAGGAAGGATCAATTTATTCCTGTTCTTTCTACCATTTTAATATGAATTGGTGTTATTTCTTATTGACATGCTTGTAGTTTTTGTTGTTGATGTTGTTTATAATATAGACAACTGTGCTTACTGTTTTCCTGATATTTAAGGAGTCTAATATGCCATAATGTATAAATCTGTGATATGTTACTTTATTCTCTTGAAAATTAGTTTACTATGATATTTTTTCCTCCTTTTGGAGGTAATTTATGTCTTGTTCAACTTCTTTTTTCAGTAATTTGGTTGTCTTTTTTATCTGTCAATCTAGACAGTTTGCATTTTTCAAATATTCATTATTAAATTTAGATTATTATATTTATTAGAAAATATTTGGGTATAACCATTTCTGATGATTCATTTCATTATTGTTCTTTGTGATTCCTCCCCCCATATTTTCACTTTTGATTATGGCATTTTGATTTTCTTCTTTCTTGATTGTTTTAAGCTTGATAATGCCTTTCATCTTGAAGGCTCCCATTGTGATATTTACTTGGGGGTAGGGTTAATTTCTTTTTAGCAGTTTTTTTGTGCCTCATTTATTCATTTGCTTTTTCTCTCTTTTACTGATTATTTATAGTTACAAAATTCCCCCTTAAGGAATGTTTTGTCTGCATTCTCAAAATTCCAATATTTTGTCTCATTTTTATTATTATCTTAATGGAATGACTTAATGTTACTATGATTTATTCGTAGACTAATCTATTTATTAGGATTAAGCTATTTAATTACAAATTAATTTAATATTTTATTTATTGGACAGAACTCAACAAATATTGTCATGTTTAGTAAATGATTAGTATTATTTTCTCAATTTGTAAGGTTTCTGTGTATTATTATATGATATATTTTTGTAAAGGCACCAGACACTATTGTGAATTATGTTTATTTCTTTCAAGTTCTATTTAATAGTTTACAGATGTTATTTTCATCTGTTTTTTCCCTAAAATTCTACTTAGAACTGCAGCTTCTTTCTTTTTAAAAATAGGTTTATCTATGTCTTAAAAGGGAGCTAAATTGAGATGTTAGCCATTATATTTGTAATTTCTCTTTTTGCTGTAACTCATTTCACTTTTCCTTTAAGTATTTAGATGTTATGTCATTCAATGTATATGTTTCTTTTTCATTGGTTTTATACCTTTTTGCAAAATACAGCTTCCCTGTTCATCTCATTTCATTGTCAGTTTTTACTACTCATTATTTGAGACCATTATTACTATAACTATCACTTTTTTTCTTCAGCTAATGGGTATTTTTGCTTAGCTCTTCATTTTAATTCAGTGTGAATTCTTAAGTTTTCACTTAATTTCCTATAAATCATATGTTAATCAATATTATATAATTTAATAATGCATCATTAATGAACACTATACTCTTCAATTTTATTAGTTCATTCTATTGATATTTACAGTAATTATTGTTTTTTATCCTTTTCCATTCTCTGTCTTATATGTTTCCTTCTATTTTTTTCTTTCCCCATATTTATAAACAATAGAGGAGTGTGCTCAGAGACTAATGTTGGTACAGTCTATTTCTGCTCTCTTCCCTTTTTTCCTTTTGCTCATCTCAGACCTAGTCCTGGTTTCTCATCTTTTTTTCTTTCCATTTAAAACCCTCTTCCAGATCCATTTTTTTAAAAATAGAGCTTATGTTGCTTAAGACTAATATCTTCCTTAAATTGCCCTTTCTTTTTATTACCTCTGGCCCTTCTTCTCTTTTCTTCATATTTTTCTGTTCAATGAAAAATATTTCTGTATCCAATTCTGTAGGTATTTTCCCTCCCTCAAATAGTTGAGTGAGAGAGAGAAAGAGAGAGAGAGAGAGAGAGAGAGAGAGAGAGAGAGGGAGAGAGAGATCTTGCATATCCTCAACTTTCCTCTTTGTATATTTCCATAGCCTGCTACTTGTACACCCCAGGTTTGTAAGATAACTTTCCTTCTCCCCCATGCCACCCCAATTTGTTTTATTTACTCCTTCCATTATTCAAGATCATCAACACATGACAAAATTACTGCCATAGCCCCTGTTTTTATAGTACCTCTAAGATGCTTCATAATTATATGGTTCTGAACAGACATCATCTCCCTATATTTTAATATAAACCAGTTATCTCTTTTTGGTCCACTTAAATTGATCTAGTCTCTCATATTTGACTTTTTATGCCTCTCTTTACTTCTTTATTTGCATTTCCAAATTTCTATTTAGCACCAGTCTTTCCATGAGGAATATTTGACTATCATCTATTTTTTAATTGTGCATTTGTTTCTCTGTCATATTATACTTAATTTTGTTGGTACATTATCATGACTTATAAGCCTATATTTTCTGCCTTCTGAAATATTGTATTATAAGATCTGGTTCTTTATGTGGTGGCTGCTAACTCTTGTATGATCTTGCTGGTGGTTCTTCAGTATTTGAATTTTTCCTTTCTGGATGTTGGAAGTAGTTTTTCATTGTCATAGAAATTCTATATTTTTACTGTATTCTTCCTGAAATGTTTAATTTGGGGGCTTCTCTTTGTAGGTGATCAGTAAGTTCTTTGTGCTTTCACTTTGACCCACTGTTCTAATGGATTCATGCAATTTTGTGAAGATTAATATCTTTTTCCCCCATGACTTTCAAATACTGCAAAAATTCTCAAATTACAATTTCTCAATTTGGTTTCCAGGTCAGTTATTCTTCTGATTTACCTTACTTTCTCTCCTATTTTTCCATGCTTTTCACTTTTTTGAGGTTTCTTGTGTCACAAGTTCATTATCTACTTTTTGGTCCATTATAATTTTTAGGGAGTCTGTTTTAGTAAGATTTTGCATGTTTTGTTTCAAGATGTTAGTTTTCTAAACATTGTTTCTTCTATAATTCTCATTTATTTTCCTATTTTCTCTATTATTTTCCTTTGATTTTAAAAATCATTCAACATTATTTTTTCTTAAGTTTTGCTTCATTTCTTCCAGGAATACTAACTGAACTTGTACTCAAGCTACATTTTTTCTTTAAGGCTTGGCTTGTAGTTGTTTTGGAGTCATTCTCTTCTGAGATCATTTCTTGACTATCCATGCTGTCTTAACAGATATTTTTTTTGGTTGGATTCATTTTGTTTATTTATTTTTCCTACTTACTTACTGAATTTAGATTTTGTGTTAGGGCTTTATTTAACACACTTATGAAGGGAGCATCTGGCCTAAATTTATGTCTTCTTGTTTCCTTCTACTGCCCTCTTGGAATATTGAGTTTTACATTATTCTGGGATTTTACAAATAGTTCAAGCTGGAGACTTGAGCTTTCATTGTTCCAAAAGTGGACTGACACAAAGTAAAATCTGGTAACTCTCCTCCTTTTCTGAGCTTTGCAAGTTGAGTACTTATAACATACCTGTGGGGTTTAAGTTTCAGTAGACTGTGGCTAAATTTAGACACTATCAACTGGCTGGAAAGTTCTGTAAGTTCACAATGACAGAACTGCAGATCATCCTTTGATCTGGAATTCCTGCCATTGTTATTTCTCTGTAATCTTCAGAGTTGACTAGGGGATGGAACCAAGACCCTGTTTTCCTCCTATGGCCAAGACAAATAGCTTGTTTCTTAATATGCTTCTTTCTAAGTCCTTAGACATAGACTAGTGTCTGCTCCTTTCTCTGGAACACCACCCAGAGGCATAGGCCCTCTTCTCAATCTATATTAGATTTGGGACATTGAGCTAAGCAATGAGTGACATAGCTACAACTTGACACCTGCTTCTTCAGCCTCTATAAGGTTGAAGCCCTTGGTGTGGGTCTTAGACCTTTTTGGTCTGAACTCCCCTTTGCAGTTTGTTTCTGGTTATAGCTTTTCCCCAAGTGTCTGCAAATCTCTTCCTATGTCTCCCTATGCTGATTTGCGACGACAAAATTGATTACTTTGATTGTTACTATGTTTTTCCCTTGGATTTCTCAATCAAATCTTTGATGCATTTTTCTTAATTACCATGCATGTGGTAGGAAGCTCGGCTATATCCTGCTGTCTATTATTTACTATCACTCTGCAATCTTTAATAACCAGAGAGGATAAACAATATACTCAGTGTTACACAGGTAGTTGATATCCAAGTCAAGTTTCTATCCCTCTTACTTGTTCATCAATCCACTACAATATGGTTTTCTAAATTCTAATGATGTTGGACAAATATGAACATAGTGACAATCATTTGGATCAAAAAGTTGGTTTTCAAATTAATTTTAGATTTGTAATTAGACCACCTTTAGAAACTGCATTAGTTACTTGAATTCAATGAAACAGTAACTTACCAAAAGGTATTCCAATAGCCTTAAATATTTAATTTTCCTTGGTATTACTTAAAACACCTCCACTTCACTTAGGAAAACATTACTTTTTTAAACTTAGCAGGTGGTCTTGTTGAATATTAATTAAATAAAACTATTTCTATTCCTGGACATCATTTCTCAGACAGTTTAAAAAACATAATTCTTCCTCAATACATCCATCACAATTTAATCTTATTTTCAATAGTCTACCATGACATTGAGATTTTGAATATTTAAACATGAATGTGGTTGGAAAGGTCTGCTTTCTCAATGGAAGCTTGAGCATTAAAAGTTAAAGTGGAACAAATTTGAGTTTAGAATAAATTGGACTATTTAAATATTAAATGCTGAGTGTTTTATTCTACATAATATACTGCTCATGCATAGTAAGCTTCTTTCCTTAACTGAATTCAATTCCAAAGGAAAGCCAGGCTCTCTGAAAATACTTGCATGTACTTAGTCACACATAGTCTCTCCTTATGCAAAATAAAAACAGTAATTTACCCAATATATGCTTAATCAAATTCGTTATTTTTAAAACTGCTGCTGTTCAGATTTCACGTCAACCAAAAGCAAAGCCAGCTACATGGATCAAAAGCAGTCACTAAAAAATACCTCTAAAATGATCTTAAGCTGTCATCACCAAAATGTGCTAGGTTATTTGCAAGAAAAGTACACAGAGCATCTGTTCAAATAAGGGATTTTTCATTTGCTTCTTAGAAATGAACTGTTTCACTATATAAATAATTAAGGGTTTTAATAGCAGAAGTGGAAAATAGAAAACATCTGGGAATATTACATATTAGAAAAGAAAGGCAATCACTTAAAACACTCATTTTAGCAAAAGACAAATTTCCTACTTTCCAACAGCAGCTTATTATAAATTAATGTAATTTCATTGTAATTTTTTGACTACCTTAATGCTTACAAAATTGTCCCGATTTTGGGTCCAATAGTAGATATAAATTGCAAATCCTACAACTGTTTTAGCTTATAAAACAGTGCAGCTCCAGGGCTTCAAAATATATTTGTGTGTGTGTGTGTGTGTGTGCATGCAGGTGTCTGCACACACTTTACATCAGCATTGGTGCAGTATCAAATGATGACAGATTTTGGATTTATGAATGCTAGAAGTTTGTCATGTATCAAAAGGAAACTATTCAAAGAAAGCTGTAAATGTAGCCATCATGCTTAGATGCCAAGGAGAGAAAATAGTTGTTACAGTTAAAAGATGTGAAGACAACCAGTTGTGACATCTGCTATTGTACTGACTGTCAGCAGTGAATCATCTGATCTGACTGGTGAGACTGGGGTCCCTTTCTTCCCTCACTGCTCCTTATTTTTTTCTGAATCTCCATATTTGGTTGACAAGATCATCCCAGCCATGGAGTCCAAGTGGACTTTTTATACAAAAAATATAAGTTTGTGGTTTGAGTTCTTCACATCATTTATTCAGAAGATACAGTAAGAAGAATAATGGATTTAGAGTCAGAGAAGCTGAATCCCAATCCATTGCTCTGCCTCTTGGACAACTAATCATAGCTCAATGTATTTTAGTTCCCTCGTCTGTAAAATGAGGGGATTGCACTAGGAGACCACTGAAATTTCTTTCATTTCTTATAACTGAGATCCTACAGTCTTATAGAGAGTACTATTGTCTGATTAGGAATATTCAAGCCCTGAATTATCATGGACCTAAAATGTAAAGATTCACTTTCTAATGCAACTAAGACAAATGAGTATTTCTACTTAAAGGACCTATGAGCCCCGCAGCTATACATATTTGGAAGAGGATTAAACAATTACATATTGGTCAGACCATTCCAACTATAATTTCACAATGGCTGAACTATGGGACTTTTGCAGGTAGTCATGATTTTTCTTCATGACATCAACTTTAAATTGATGTTACATTCTCTCCTTTCACCTTTTCAGTGCTAATATGTGTAAAGGGGAGATGGTTGGTATGAGATCCTAGATCACTGTATCATTGCACACAGTCCAGCTCAGAAAAGGCCAGCTTATAGCTAGATCATTCCAGCACCTCATTTCCCTAATGTCTCATTCCCTTACCTTATTTTCTCCTCTACATATTGGTTATTTCCAAATTCTCTACCTATTCTGTCCCATTTCTTGAAAGGAAAATCTCTCCATGTTACATACCATCTCACTGCTAACATCACTGAGTAATTTTTCCCACTCTACCACAACTCAAGAACTCCAAAGGATTCATTCCAAATCCATTTTTCCATCGTTTTTACATTCTTCCATTGTGTCCAAGAAATTTTCAAAGACCAAAACAACCAACAATGACATTTAGACTACTTTCTAGTGTCCTATGGAATACATAGCATTTGGATAACACTAGCCTTCAGCATCCAGCACCCAATATTGATTCATCCTTTCTTAAATGTTCCCATAACATCTAAAATACAAGATAGTAATAAACCAATGACACCCAACAGGCTTATTTCCCTTAAAAATCAGTTCAAAGTTTAGTTATTAATATATAAAATAATTTAGGAAGGTAATTATATTTTCACATCATCTCATCACTTGGAGTGACACATTCTATAATTTTATCAGCTTCTGTGTATAAGAAAGAAAAAATAAAGTACTATCTTTCAAGTTTCAAAGGATGGCTCTTAATTTTTAATATTGTCTGATTATGGGATTTAGAGAACAATTCTCTGATAGCTATGCTCATATTCTTCATAATTTAATTCATTTTAATAAATTTAGAATCTTAAATTTTAATACAAATAAAATTCATTGAAATTCCTAAAGTTATTCTGAAGTCACATAAAACTAGTTTGATAAGAGAAGAAAAACTGGCAAAATTTAGTTAAGAAGCTAGTTTGCTTCAAATGTACTTCTGCTAATGAAAAGAATTCAAAAGATTATGGAATCATAGCTTTTTAGATAGACTTGACCTTAGAGGGCATTGAGTCCAAATCCCATAAAATATAAAAGGGAAGACTGAATCCAAGGAAGGGTAAGTGACTTATCTCAAGTAACCTAGGTAGTAATTCTTTAACATTTGCATTAGCATTTTCTAGCCTTTCATCCATAGACAAGTAATCCCTGCCTTAATGATTAAAGAAAAAACAAACAGCAATTTAAATTTATAAATTTCAGGTTGGAAAATATTTTCCTAACAATGACTCAGGATTAATTTCTGTTAATTCTTAAATTAATAGGCCACATTTCTATAAGGAAAAAAGTTTATTTTATTGTCATTTTAATAAAAATCATTTAGTGCTGTGTGGTCAATTGTTTTTTCTGATGGTAATGTTGTATGTAGTACTCAAAGAATCCTAGGACTGGAAGGGATTTTAAGGAATTATCTAGGTCTAGTGATGTGCCTTCAAAAAACCACTGCTTTTACAAGTTCCCTAGGAAATAATGAAAGTAACTAAAATGAAATGTGTATTAATATGATGCTTTAAAGTTTTCAAAATATTTCTTTTATGTTGTATCATTTGAGAATCATAATAATTGTATGAGGTAGGTACTAAAGACAGTATTATCCATATCATTTGATTCTATTTTACTCTGACATCATTTTTCTATCTACTATGTCCCTTATAAGAAAGATCCAATAATTCATTAATAAGTATGTATTTCATCAGTACTGTATTGTTCCTTAGCAATGTATTAGATGCTGAATGCTACATGATAATTTAATAAATAAAATAGCAATGATATATGACTTTACTAGTCATGAAGCATTTGGCTTATAATAATAATATATAAATCAAGAGAAATTTTTTATCTTCTGCATTTTGCAGATGGGTGAACTGAGGCTCAAAGAGATAAAATGCTTTCTTCTTTGTAAAAGGTATAGTGAATTGGTGGTTTTCTAGTCTAGTTAAGGAGACAAAAGTGATACCAGGCATGCAAGAGCAACAATCAGTGTTAGACAATATATAATTAAGGGCTCAACTGTGTGGTCCAGACTGTTAAGACCATATCTTTTCTCATTAGTTCATTCTAGCACTTACCAATCTTCAAAATAAAAAAGATAAGCATCCACTCTAAGCCCATTTCCTTACCTCTAAAATTGCAACAATGTCATCAAGTTCTTCCATTTCCTATCAGGTTTACAGAATGAGTGAAATAATGGTAATGTTTGAATAAGTACAAAATATCATCACAGCATAAAATTCAAGTGTCATTTTTCATTACAACTTATTAATATGGTTTGAGATAGAATGAAATAATTAAGCTAGGTTTTCTCTCGTTTGTAATATTGTTAAGATCCCCAAAATGTATTTAACTTCCATAAAGACGAAAAATAACCAAGAAAATTTCATTCAAATTCCTAATTATTACTAAGAATTTATTTTGCTCAAGTCTTCTCAGAATACTGGTGAATTTATTTTATAAGCCACTACGACATTTCAACTTTTTTTTAATTTGGCTATCACAATATTTAGATTAATCCAAATAATTCTCTGTTGTCCAAAAACTTATCCCATTTAACCTAAGAAAATAACATTATCTTCACTGTTCAAAGTTCAGTTTGTTTCAAAATTAAAACAGGTATAATTAAAAAAAATGTTTGATGAATATTGTAAATAAAGCTGTGGTTTAATTTATCTCCTTTTGACCATCATTGATATATTGTATTTTTGGAAATTTAATTTCACAGTTTTGTAGAATTCCATGTTGGATAATAAATTGTCATCATGTACGTTATATTTTTACTCCAGAAGCTTGAAATGTGTCTTTGGAATGTGTACTGTATAACTGCATCAATAAAGATGATCAATTAAAATTGGTTATTGTAAAAATCTATTTCTAGTGACAGAGCATTTTATTTTTGGGTATAGAAAATTTATATAAATATTGAGCCAAAAAACTGAACCAAGCATATTTATAATAACTCAATCAATCTGGAAGCTATTGATGCCAGATAAAAGTATATAACCTTTTGTTTAAATGTACTAAAGTGCATTTTTCTTATATTTACAATAAGTCCTTAGAAGTTCTTTCTATCATTCTGAAGTTCCTATTTCCTCTAATAATATAATCGATGCTTGAAACTTTACCCTCCTCACTATTTTCTGATGAAAGAGATAACAGACACTTCCTATAGGCCAATAACATTTGTGCAATTAACTTTAGAGATATCCTTCATGACTAAGTAAAACCACATCATCTTTGTGCTTTAACATGTGAAAGCAGACTCAAAACAATGATATAACTTCTATAGCAATGACCAACTAAATCCATGCAATATAAAATTTGAATACTTTGACTCTTAAAAAATTCTTTGACCTGCAAAAGAGGACAAGAATATGGAAAAGAGAAAATTTATAATTTTCACCTTTTCAGTATGCCTAAATAGCAATAGTTGGCTTTCATTGCTCTATGCATGTGACAAGATATCACCATCATCAGACTGAGGATACCAACCTGAAGAAAGAATGAGATCTTCATGTAAAAAAATAAGAAATGTTCATAGTGCTGAGTATGTTCAGACCCTGACTAGCAATTGAAACCATTTACATTTGAATCATCTTTAGTCCCTATATTTATTTCAACGGTCACATTTAAAAATGGCATTTGTTATTTCATCTATAATTTCAATAAGAAGAGTCAGGGTGTCATGGTAGCTATTGCACAGGAGTATATGAATTTCAATATCTTATATGCATATATGTGAAATTATTTTACATTTTTAATTATACCAAATTCCAAAACATGTACCCATACACTCACATAAACCTTCAGAGTACCAATAACAATATCCTCTAGTCAATGCAATATGGCTATATTAATTGTGGAATAACTTAACATCAGAAAATATTATGCTTTATAGGGCAATGATAAAATACAGGGAGCAGGAACCTGCATGTCATACTATATTATCAATGATGATTTGCATACTAGTAGTGGTATGACATCTTTAAGGACAAATGTGATTGATATATAAGGTAGAATGGTCAAAAAATGAGAACAAAAGGTAATGGAGTGATGGTCCAACTATTTCAGAGGTATTTGCACAATATTAAAATCCTAGAATGTTGGATAGATCATTCCATAGCAGATCAGTGGGAGGATATGGACAAGAGCTATCAAGGATAGGAACAGTCTATGCAATTCAAATACCCGCATTTATAATATATATCCATAGAAGAATAATTAGGCCCCCTCCCCTTATCTCCCTCTCTGACTGCTCACCCATCCCCTTTTCTTCCCTTCTTTGTCCCATTTCCATTTCCTTCCTCTTTCCCTCTCTCTTTCCCTTTCCCCATCCTTCTCTCCATCCTTTCTCCTTCCTCCCTTCTGTGGCCTAGATGATGCCATGGTGGATAAGTGGACATCACAGGATTGGGCCAGGTCATGTTCTTCCATGTTCTTGGGCCATGTAGCTGATGGGAGAGCTGACAGCCGCCAGTGAAGTTTATAACTTTATGGAAAATATGAACAAACTGACCAGCCTGAAGTATCCAGAAAGGAAAGATATTGCAGTAAACATAAGTAGAAACCTAAAGGACTTAAACCAGAAATATGCAGCACTTCAGCCTTATCTGGATAAGATCACATTAATTGAGGAGCAAGCAGTAGCTCTTGAGCAGGCAGCTTACAAGTAGAATGCATATTCAGAGAAACTAGAAGCAAAGTACAAGAAGTTAGAGAGGTGATGAAAGAATTCTTTAGCACAAAGACTAACTACAAGAATATTTTATAAGAAACATGGGGGATGGAACTCATCACTAGGCTTTAGTTCCTAAAAGGAGGCAGTGTTTCTGATCCAAGGAGATTCCCAGCCCTTACCTCTGGCTGGATGTATAATAGGCCACTCCCAGTGTTTTCCTCAACCTGTATGCCTGAAACCTCATCTTATCTAGTGCTTCATTGTGTACCCTGGACCAAGACTCAGAAATCAGGCTCAACCCCATCTGGAGCAGATGCAGATGAGAGGCTTTTGGCCCCTGTCTCCTCCCTTCTCCCCCCATCCCTTTCCTGGTTACCTGTTATTCAGCTTAAGTAATAAATGTTAACATATGGCCCTCAAAAAAGGAAGAAGAATTAAAATGTAAAGTCTATTCTTTCTACCACTAATTCTTTAAAAAAGTAAACCCCCAAACATGAATTCCTTCTATGTACAAAGGATCTTTCAAAAAGGGTAGGTTGGGGCTGGATTGTGATGCACCTTGAATGACAAAACAAAGAATTTGGATTTGTTTAATAGACAATAGAAACTCACTAAAGATTTTCCAACACTTTAGACCATAAAAATGGCAGTGTTTTTAGGAAAATTAATATTCTGGTGATAATCAGAGTAGACTAAAGATATATAGGAGTTACATATATTAATAGTTCTATACCAGGGGTGGGGAACTGTAATGTTAATGAAATCAGAAGATCTTCCATGCCCCTTTCTATTGGCACCTAGTAAAGGCACTTAGCACCTAGTAAAGGCTTAGCTCCTTACTTCCAGTTAACTCCTTGGGAGTAGTTCACACCTTAACAGGAAGGGGCTGAACAGGGAGGAGCTACACTGTATATAAGGAGAAAACCAGGAGGACCTTGAGCTCTTTTTCTCAGACACCACCTGGAGATTGCACCTTTTCCTGAGATCCTCCTACAACTTCTGCTGAGAACTTCCAAGGACCAGGCTGAGAAACT
>JAQQSW010009951.1:0-13109 GCA_028646575.1 Pseudocheirus occidentalis | reverse complement strand
ACACACTGAAGTTCACAAGGTTCAGCACACCTCAAACCCTTCAGGACTTCTCTTGCCTGGAACTCAAGGATCAGCCAGGCCACCAACAAACAAAGTCCCATCCTGTTCATATCTGCAGTCAGCCACTCAGGAACCAAATCCAAGATCTGTCTTGTCTCTGAAATTCTCCTGCTTATAAAAACTGGCCTTCTCCCAAGTCAACATGGTTCAGGGGAGTGTCTCAGCCAATAGCATTCTTCCAAGTCACAGGGAAATTCACACCTTTTCACCAATGGACAGAGTTCTGGGAATTCACACCTTTTCACCAATGGACAGAGTTCTATACTTAACACTAGGTTACTAGGATCTATTTAACATCTGATCAAACAAATTAATTACCATTACAATGCTACAAATAGACAATGAGCTGGGGCTCAATAGTGAACAAAAAGAAAGGAGAGGAATATATTTCTTTTCTTCTTGAAACAAAAGGCTGTTTTAAAACTATGCTATTCTTTTGATAATGCCATATGACTGTGAGACATGGAGCAAATGCTACAGTCTCTGAAGAATGCAATTTGTTACCCAGTCACAGAACAATAGGGGGGCATAAATTGAATTCATATAGTGAATTCTACAAAAAAAACCCAAACAGATGAAAAATGCCATCAGAAAGGTATACTGTATTTTTTAAAAGAAGATGGACCAGTTATGGGGCAAGAATGAGAAATAACCAATGGATAGGTTATATTTCCATTAGTACAAGTAAACCTTTGAAAGATCTAAATACTAGCCCCCATCATATTAAGTAGACACTCATGGAGGGTAAATACTTCTGTCTTTCTTGAGGAAAGTCACATATCCTTTATTTTATTTTCCAATCTGCAATAATTTTATTGTAACAGAGAAAGCAGGCTGCATAAAGGTCTACGTGATTACAATGGAGGGTGATTTTTTTCCAGGCTATAGTCTGAAGTCGGCTAAAACACAGAGAAGCTTACGACCACAGCTCAAAATACTCCTCTCCCAAGACTGACCTCCCCATATAGACTTGTCATAAACAGGCTATTTATTGCACAACCACATTGCTGAGGTCTTCTGGGGAGGTGGCATAAAGGTGAAAATTAAGAACTTTACAACGACAGCCAATTTTACCACATGCTCCTCCTCCATCTGTCGCTGAGAAAGGGGAGGAGAGAATGCTCATTTCTTAAATTACATTTTACTTAACTCTCCAAGTATATGGATCCTGATAGGAAGGGTTTGAAGGTCAAATCAAGCAGAGGGAGAGAAAGTAGGACAGATTTGGGTCTTTGGGTCAAAGGGAAAAGACAGCAATAAGAATAGAGGGAAGGGAAAATTAAAGTCTTAGCTGTCCAACGGGTGAGAGCCACCTCCCATTTCCTGTTATTTCTTTAAAGCCAAGAAGCTGCACAACAGTGGCCTCAATGGTCCAAGGTGGTTCCATCAGTCATGGAAGGCCGGTAAGAGGTGGGAGACACCAACTGGGTGAGTCTTTTTTGGAAGCTTTTTGCACCACAGAGATTTTGGTTATGTGGGCTAAGTGATATTTATTACCTAGATTAAAGCTCTTGAATGACATTGTAATGCCAGGAAATCTAAGACTTGGGGGAGGAGGAGAGGGAGAGAAATTCTGGTTTTTTGGTAGAGTTTCTATAAACAAATCTTTTGGAAAAGTTGTGGAGGATGGAATGAGGAGTTTGGGTTAGACCCACAAGGCTCCAAACACTAGTTCCAGATGCCTTTAGCCTGCTCACATGTCTTGTTCCGAGATACTTTCAATGGCTGAGCATTAAGCACTGTGGTTAAAAGGAATTCTCACACCACTCCTATCTTCACCAGCTCAATCATCTCTCTGAATCTCAAATAGCAGAGTTTGAAGGTGGGAAGGTCATCTCTGCTCCATCTCACTAGGGAGAGTTATTTAGTGACTTGGTGAATGGCACAGGCAAGGTATCCTACATTGCCCAATGTGACCCCTGCTACAGAAATGCAGCCATCTTTTGTCATATACATGGATAACTCCTTGGTCAGCCTTTCCACCTGCTTGGATTTCAGGCCTGTGAAACAAAACATGTCAATATGGTCAGTGATGTGCTGCCAATTGTGGGAGGAGCCCTCTTTTTTGAGGTTGGAAACTGGCTGGGTCCTCATGCTAATGATGCCTTGCCTTTGACTTCTTGTAACCACTGGCTCCTTGGATCAAGACTATTTAGGATTTTCAACTGGGATTCTACCCTTTTGGCTTCATCAGCATTTTTACAAATCATGGTGAAGGCTCCCACACATTTACCATACAAGCCCATGTTCTTGGCATATGACTGATAGAGAGAACATTAATGCCCTGATCAATGAAGTGGCGAACAGCTCAGGAATCCTTGTTGCCATCTCCACTGGAAAGCCCTGGTATGCCATGTCAAAAAGGCAAAGAGTTTCCTTTGCTTTACCAAGGATGATATTTCTTTCCACCGTTCAGGATGAGGATTGACTCCAGTGGGGCTGTGAGCACAGGCATGCAGAAGGATGACACTTTGCTCTGGGATTTTTGAAATGTCTTCCAAGGCTCTGGTGAAGTCAAATCCACAAGTCTTGGCATTGTAGTAGTGATAGTAGCTGTTTAGCTGCATGCCAGCATCCCTGAAGATGGGGGTGTGATTTCCCCAGGAGGGTTTTGGAAGATAAACATCCCAACTGAATTTGAAGAACCATTGCAGAAAACTGGCCTACTCTCAATGCTCCAGTTCCAGAAATGGTCTGTATGGTGACATATCATTTGCTTTCTAGGACTTCATTATTTTCACCTAGGGCCAACTCTGCTGAGGCCTTGCAGAATTCAGCCAGTCCTGTGATGGGCAGGTACTCTTTGTCCATCCTCTTCTCTGCAATCTGAGCCTCTACCTTATGGACACTTGGAAGAACATAAGACTTCCCATTGTCATCTTGGTGGGTCCCAACTCCCATATTCATCTTCTTGCTGTTGGTGTCCCTCTTAAATGCTTTCATAACTCCCAAGATAGGGTCGGGGGGCCATCTCTATTTGGGTCCACCATGAGCTTGCTCCGGTGGTGATGGTGGCAGCGGCACGCCAAGGACCAGGTAGAAGGAGGAGGCTCCGGAGAGCAGGTGGCAAGAGCCCAGCAGCACCATAGTGAGCAGAGAGATGGAGAGATGAACAACAGTGTGCAAGAGGACTGGCAGACCCCGGCTCGCATATGCTTTATTAAGTGAAATGCATGTCACCAAAAAGTTACCAAGGACTCAAATATAAATTCATTTGTCAGACATCTAAAACTCTTTACCATTTACTGCAAACCTAACTATTAAACATTTTTACGTATTAATCAGTTTTACTCTCACTATGGTCCAGCCAAACTGACCTTCTCACTGTTCCTTATACACAACATTCCATCTTCCATTTCTGTCCTTGCCCTGGGCATCATCATGACTATAACACACGTCTTCCTCAGTTCTGCCTACTTTCCTTCAAGACTCAACTTGAGTATCACCTTTTACATGAAGCCTTTCCTGATTCTCCCTCTTGCTGGTGCCCCTCTCCTGCCTACCAATCACCTTGTATCTATTTTTAATGACCCATCTATATAAATGTTGTTCATGCTCCCTTGCATCGAGATTATAAATTCCGTAAGAGCTAGGACTATTTTACTTTTGTTTGCCTAGCACCTAACACAGTGCTTGGCATATAAACTTGATACTTGATGTATGTTTGTTAATTGATTAATAATTATAGTTGGTCAGAAAGAAAATTATTTTAAAGAGGAGTGTTTGTAACACTTAACAAAAAATATTCTCCATTAAATTAACTATAATTTTTAAAACTCTGCTTTGTTACCATGTTAGTTATGCATTTGTTTCTATCTAGAGAAAGTAAGTAGTCGTAAATTCCTCTCAGTCTTTAAAAAACCTGAAAAAAGCTAAATAACTTTGAACAGACTTTAAAGATATTACACATTTGGTTTCACATATGTCTAGGGAATGAAATACACTGTCAGGGGCATAATAACACTTCTATATTGTCGACATCTGTTGAAATGACCCAGTGTAGACCTTGGTTTAGCACTTGTGATCTTCTGATATTAAGAATGTTTTCCTAAAATATAAACATCACTCTTTCTGTCAAATTTAGATTTTCTTTTCCCTTTTATACAAATATTTTATTTATAGATAGTACAAACACATTTGAAAAAAATCCTATTAATTCTCATTCTACAAAACCTTTCAAGGCAAAGAGTTTGTAAAAATTGTTTTAATGCAGCATTTAACACTGTAGACCACTCCCACCTCTTATTCTCTCCTCCCTTGAATTCTGTTGACACTGTTTCTCTTTTTACTGATCTTATTGCTGCTTCACTATTCTCCTTCAGTGCTTCATTATTGTCCTAGCTTCTAGGTATGGATATCATCCTCTTTTCATTTGCTCTGTGAAATCTATTCTTGCTTCTGTGGGGATGATACTTAAATCTATTCACCACTATATCTCCTGAGGATCAGTTTTACATCCAATTATTTGAATATTCCACTATTATCTCAAACTCAACATATTCAAAATGAACTCACCACCTTCCCCCAAAATCTACGTTTCCCCCCAACTTCCCTATTTTCTGTTGATGTTGCAACATGTTCAAAATCTGTTATCTCTGATTCTTCTCGTTTCCTAACCACCTCATCTGAACAGCTCCCAAGTTTCATAAATTCTGACGTTATAATACTTCTTACATCAGTCTTCTCTTCTCCATTCAGACTGCCTATTCAGGTGCTCATTTTTCACTTGGTCTACTGCAATAAATAGTCTCTTAAATGGTCTTGATGCATCTAGTGTCTTCTCTCCTCTAACTAATTTTCAATTTCTCACTATTTATTGATTCCCCACTTGTTGCCTTCAAATATGCCCATTTCACCTGTTTTTTAAAAAAATATATTAACTAGACCCCACTATCTCAAAGTATTCTACATTTTGTCTCCCTTTCTCAGTCAAATTTATAAGGGAAAAAAAGTTCTGTTCTATTGTTTCCACTTAAATGCCTCTCAATTACTTCTCAAAAGTATGTAATTTGTTTTCCAATCTCATCACTCAACTGGAGCCTCACTTTCCTAGGTTACTAGATAATTTCTTAATTGTTAAATTTGATGGCCTTTTTTTCAGTGTTCATCCTTATTGATCCCTGCAGAACTTGACACTGCTCATCACCCTGCCTATGGATACTCTCTCTTCTGTGGGTTTTTGTGACACTCTTTTCTCTTGGTTGTTCCTCTATCTGTATGAATACTCTGTCTCTGTTTTTTCCCCCTTGATCATCATTCATGTCACATTCTTTAACTGAGACTATTTCAATTTTCTGTCTGGGGCCCTCTTTCTATTTCCTCTCTGGGTGACCTCATCACCTTCTCTGGTTCAATTATTATCTCTAAAATGATGACTCCCAGATTGTATATGTATATGACTATGTATATGAATATGTATATGCACACATAAGATACACACATAGTGTGCATGTATATATGTATGCAGACATGGATATATACATGTGTGTATATCCTCAGCTCATCTTATATCATGAACTGCTTATACTACATTTTGAACTAGATAATGTATAAATTTAAGCTCAACACAGCCAAAACAAACATTATTTGTTATCTAGAATCTGGACTTCTTCCAAACTCTTCTAGTAGTATTGAGGGTACCACCATCCTTCTAGTTACTCAGATCCACAACCTTAGTATCATCCTTGACTCCTGTTTATATTTCTATAAAGAATCTCTCATACACTTTTCCTTTTATCTCCTCACACAACTGCCACCCTAGTTCAGCCTTTCATAGCTTCTTTCCTGGACTATTACAATAACTTCCTTACTAGTGTCCCTGCCTCAATTTTTTTTTCCTTTTCTAATCTTCCCTTTATGCCACTGATAAAGTGATATTGCCAAAGCTCAGTTATGACCATGTTATTCTCTTACTCAATGAACTCTAGTGGCTCCCTATTACTTCAAGGATCAAATGCAAATTCCACTGTCATTAAAAACCTTTCATGACCTTGACCCTACATACTTTTCCAGTCTTGTTGCCCATGATCCCCCTTCCCATACACCCAGATCCAGCCAAACTGGTCTTATTACTATTAGAGCACTCCTTAGGGAACTCTATTTCTTATTTCTGTGCCTTTATATTGGATATGCCCTATGCCTAGAATGTATTCCCTCCTCACTGTGGCCTCTGAGTGTCACTAGTTTCTTCTAGGCACAGCTTAAACCCTGTCTTCCGCATGAGGTGCTAGTGCTCGCCTGTGTCCCCATCATCTTGTATCTATTTTGTGCTTATAATAATAGAGGGATGGCTAAAGAGAGCCCAGTCTTGGGAGCACATGGATGTTTGGTGAGCCTGTTTTGGGGCATGCATAATGGGAGGCCCTCTTCTACATTTTGGAACCTTGATTGGCATTCAATGACTTTCTGCACTGCCTACTGTGCGCCAAACCAATGCTCAGCACTGAAGGTGCATTCAAAAAGTCACTAAACAGAAAAGCATGCCTCTTCCAGCCCTGTGAATTTGGGTGAGATGTCAAGAACTGCTGTAAGCCTCTGAGTGGGGAAAGAGGTAGCACTAGTGCCAGTAGCCCATTGTCCCCACCTATGATAATATGAAGCTATGGGCATATAGTCACCACGTTTCTCTCTTCCTCTTAGGTGAATGAATACTGGAGATTGTTGTGAACTTGTAAGCTTTGAAAGGTTGAGAGAGTGAGTTGCCAGAGGCCCAAGGATTGGATTTCATTTATACCAGAGTTTGCTGGAAGCCTGGCTCATGAAGAGTGGCCTTCAGTATCTGGCACCAGCAGTCCATTAGAGTGGGCAACTGAGATGTCATATTTTGGAGTAACTTGATTCATTGACCATACTGATGGAATCGTAATAAAGCTGCCACCAGTTTCAATATTCTAACTTCATTATATGCCCCAAAGAACGGCAGACCCACTGTACCTACCTAGTCAACTCCCCAACCAAAGTCCTAACTTCTTTATATATGCCTCGCTGCTCACTAGAACAACAGGTGTATCTACAAACTCATAGTTCTCAAAGAACAGTAGGCATATCCATGTGATGGGATCCCAGCCACTGCCTCTACCTGGTCACTGCCCCTACACCCATTCCCAAGGAAACAGATGTGTTCTTGTACTCAGCCACAATCATATCATCCATCTAACCCAAGACAGGACCACAATACCTAACTACCCATCTTGACCAGACCACAATAGCTAGCCAATTGGAGGGTAGTATGACCAGAATGTTTAACCACTGAACCATAGATAGGCTCCCTCCTCTATTATCTAATCTCTTAAAAAACTCCTCCTGCCTCTTAAATATTAATCATATTCCTATACTCTATGTAAATTTCCATTATATAATTGCATCTTTACCATATAAAAATTCATCTTGCTCTCTTTGAAGTTGCTGGTTTCTCTTGGAATTTAGCCTGCTCTATGAGAGGCGTCAATCTAAATAAATGCCCATACCTGGATTAGAGGTTGTCTGACTTTGAATTCTTTGACACGGTGCCACCACAACACATCATGAAACCACAACAGTTTTGGGGTGGGCAGAGCCCCCAGTGCAATAATACCGCATTTGTGTGTGAACTTGGTGGCAAATGCTCTGTAGCAACCACTTTAAATCTGAGTCTACCTTTCCCAGGAATTGAGTCAATATAAGGGTGAATATGCCTCTAGTTCTGATACATGTTTTGTTCTTCTGTTCTTGCTATATATTTTCAGTAAATATCCCTTTTGTAAAAACTAATTAGTGATTATTAAAAATGATATTGTGGTGCTAACTAATGATATTGAAGTAATATTAACTGGCACTATGAACTGATATTATTAACTGGCACTATGAACTGATATTGGGGAGAATACACTGGAATGGGGGACTGAGCCAATAGCATTAGAAAAAATACAAACCAGCTCCCTCAAGGGTATCCTTGAAACCCTGAAGGGGAGATGTAGTCTGTTACCTTCTAGGGACCTGACTTGTTAGTGCGAGATGGAGCAGAGATAAAGATCCCCAGAGTCAATATAGGTTGCACAATTTTTATATATCTTTATATAGGATGCATGTTGCTTTCCTTGTCTGTAGTGTAAGTTTCATGAGGGTAGGGAATATTTTGCTTTAGGCTTTGTGTACCTCAAGCCTAGCATAGTGTTTGGAAAATAGCAGGTACCTAATAAACGCTTGCTTATTGATCCCTTCTCTAACCTGGTCTTTTCTTCATTCCCCTCCAGTCTCTTGTAAAATTGCTAAAATAATATTTATCATGGTAGCAAATCATATTATCTTCATTCCTAATAATCTTCAGTGACTCCCTGTAATATCTATTGGCACTGAGGGTTGATTCAATCTAGTTCGGATGTATTTTTCCAGTCTTAGTTCACACACTTTGCTTCAAGTGCTATTTGCTTCAGCCAAACTGAACTACCAGCTATTCGCAGTCTACTTCTATTGTCTTTTACCTCTATCCATTGACACAGGCTAGTCCTCTGTTTTTCATCTTTTCCTGCTTAAATTTCTCTGTCTTCAAGACTCACCTCTTCCACAAATCTTTCTCTTTTTCAGCCAGTCAAGCTGAAAATGCTTTTCCTTCTCAAATTTTCTGAAGAGCAGTTTGCCTCAGTCCTTTCCTTTGCTTGTTTTATACATGCATTTGTTAATGTGTATTGTACCTATTCATGCACATATTTGCTACTCCATTGGAATGTAAGCTCCTTGAGGACAGAGATTGTTTTTGCTTTTTCTTTCTATTCCTAGCATGTAACATGGTTCCAGGAACAAAGAAAATGCTTAATGAGTGCTTGTGGATTGCATGATTGTTGCTATATATGTCATATCCTACCTAAAGTATTGTAAGATCCTTGAGGATCAGGAGCATTTTTATTTATTTTGCCTTAGCATAGTGGATAGACTGCTGGGCCTGGAGTAAGGAGGACCTGAGTTCACATCTGACCTTGGACATTTACTCAGTTTCCTCACCTGTAAAATGAGCTGGAGAAGAAATGCCAAATCACTCTAGTATCCTTGCCAAGAGATCCCCAATTTGTGTCCATGGTAGCCATCTCTAGGGGTAGGGGTTGGGGTGGGGGAGGGGAGGAAAAAGGAAAAAACTTTACATGATAACTTTATTATATATTTAAAAGGAATGGCAGGTTGCACATACTAAATTAGCAGTTTCAGGTGTAATCATCTTTTTAAAAATATGCTATGTTATGGAAATACTTGTTTTATTCCATAAATTAAAAATAAAACAAATTTTTAAAAAACCCATGAAGTCATGAAGAGTTGGACATGACTGAAAAATGACTGAAATCTCTAGGATTCAGTATAGTTTCTTTCCAAGGAAAGGAATTAATAAGTACTTACTGAATTGAATTATTGAATTCTAAAAGCCTATTTCTCTATTAGTTATTATGCACAAGTTTCTAAGTTGCAATTTAGAAAAACCTATGAAGGAATAAACAGATCCTTTTCTATAAAGTATTTGAAAGTTTATAAATGGAATATAACACAGCATTCCCTCAAATGGGTACAAGTGCTCACCTGTAGTACATACTATAGGCTTTTGCCTTTGGTTGAGGACCATTGGGTCAAAGTTTCAATGTAGAAAATGACTTCAGAAGTCACTGAGGCCAGCCATCTCATTTATATACCAGTAAGGAAACAGATCTGAAGATTACTTGCTCAAGGTCCTATGGGTATAATAGAGCCAGAATTTGAATGTCAGTCCTATGAATCCCACTCTAACAATTATTGTGCTCAAGATTTTTTTATCATATATCCTGTGACCTGGATGATATAATGGATTTAAAATTTCCAAGCAACAAAGCACAAACTTAGTTAATTTAATATTAACATAAATATAGCCTGAAAATTTGATGCCAATGTAGAATGCATTATAATATTTTTTTTCTTCTCTGGAGCTTATAGTATCTAGCCCTCATAGCCAAATTCAAAGGAGCAGTACAGTTTCAGAAAAACCTGGAAGGACTTACATGAACTGATACAAAGTAAAATAAGCAGAACTAGGAGACTATTGTACCCAATAATAACAGTATTGTATGATAATCAACTGTGAATGACTTACCTGTTCTCACTAAGACAATTCTGAAGGACTTATGATAAAAAATGCTATCCCCCTCCAGAGAAAGAACTGATGGAGTCTGAATGCAGATCAAATATACTATTTTTCACATCCTTCATATTTTTTGGTCTATGTTTTCTTTTACAACATGACTAATATGGAAATATGTGTTGCATGATCGCACATGTATAATCTATATCAGATAGCTTATCTTAGGGAGGGGGAAGGAGAGAAAGGAAGAGAGAATTTAGAACTCAAAATTTAAAAAAAATAAACATTAAAATTTGTTTTTGTGTAACTGGAAAAATAAAATAGCATTCATAGAAAAAAGAAAGGAAAAAAAACAGAACAGAAAAAAATAAAGGTGCTCAAATTTTGAATTAGAAACTGAAAGCCATTTATTCAGTATCCGAAATTTCAAAAAGAACCCTAAGTAACAGGTAAGTTGACCAGATAGTCATCTCAGCTTCCCAAATAAGGTTTTCACCATCTTTCAGCTTAGAAACAGAGTTTCATTCTCAAAGGCAATCTATGGGGAAACAATGAAAAGTAATTAAAACAAGGAAGAAGGCTGAAAATAGGAGCTATACAGAGCTGCACACACAATCTGTGCTCCCCAAATGTTGCTAGGTGAATTGTACCAACTGTGTGATAGTGCTTCCATTGGCAGAAACACGAATGCTATACTTTTTATTGTTTTATATCACAGACTTTATAGCTAGGTTATGTGCTACTAATCTTAGCTACTTTTGTGCATTTTATAGAGAAGGACAGGGAGTTCATAGAGGGCTAAGGGACTTGTTTGGGGTCATACACCAAATAAGCTGTAGATACTACATTGGACCCCAGGTCCAGTTCTCTTATTATCAAATGAGATAATATTTGTAAAGCACCTAGAACAGTGCCTGGCAGAGAATAGTGCTTAATAAACATTTATTCCCTTTCCTCTCTTCATTTAGACTATGGTGAGGGGGAGTCATAGTAGGAATCATAATACAGTTGTTTTATTTTAATCACGATCTAGTTGTTTTTGATAGTTGTTTTGTAATCCACATCATAATACAGTCCAAATTTGGTGTCCCATGGACCTGAGTTCATAGTTCTGTTTTTCTGCTTTCCATCTATGTGACCATAGGCAATTCACTCAACCTCTTTATGCCTCAGTTTCCTCATCTGTAAAATGATAAGTTTGGACCACATGGTCTCTAAGGTTCTTTCCAGCCCCCCGTTTATCATTTTATATTTGGTTGATTCCTTAGTCCAGCCCCAGGCTGAGCCAAGCTTAGACATTGGCAGAATATGTAGCATCCTACAACAATAACAATGCCAACAACTCATTTATATCATACTTTGAAGCTTGAAAAGTGCTTTTGTTTTCCAACAGTTCTGTGAGATTAGTAATTTAAATGTTATTATCCTTGTCTTACAGATAAGTAAAACTGAGGCTCTCAGAAATTAAGTGACTTGATCATGGAGACACAACAAAAAAGTGTCTGAGATGGAATTTGAACCCAGGTCTTCTGCCCCCCAGACTAATTTTCTTTTTACTATGCCTTGTTGCTTCAACAGTGGAGCTTTGGGGGCAGCTAGGTGGTACAGCGCATAGAGCACTGGCCCTGGAGTCATGGAGGACCTGAGTTCAAATCCAGCCTCAGACACTTGACACTTACTAGCTGTGTTGTGACCTTGGGCAAATCACTTAACCCCAATTGCCTTGCCTTCCCCACTCAAAAACACAAACAAAAAACCAACGTAGCTTTCATGTGTTTCCTGTACACGTAGGAATAATTTCAAATTTGTCAAACTGCTATTTGAATCCTTCCAAAATTGTGCCCTCATTTTACCTTTCTGAATACTCTGCAGTAGAATGTAAGTTTCTGAAAGGCAGAGACTGTTTTGTCTGTTTTTGTGTCCCTAGCAGATAGCAAAGTGCCTTTCCTAAGGAGTAATTTTAAAAATAATTGTTAAAAATAACTGAATTCCTCTATGCTCCCACAAGAATGCAACTCTTCACTGTCATGCTTGTTCTCAAGATCGTGCTAACACCTACCTGAAAAGCAAGTCCTTTAGCTTTCCAAAAAGTCAAAATATAATTATACAAAATATAAGCTTAGAGATGTTAAAAGAGCTTTGTGATTTCTCAAGAAATTGGGGTATTTAAATACTTCAGTGGATGTTAGATCTCACTGAAATATATGTTCCCTTTGACAGTGAATATCTCAAGCCCATCCATGCCTGCCCATCTTGAGAGACTTTTGTCTTCATTTACCCATTACTTGCTCCACGGGATCCACCCAACATGCAGGGGACCTTCCTTTCTTTCTTTTGCCATCATGGTAATTATTAGGGGAACACACAGGCTCTCCATTGCTTATTCCTAGCTCTTAATAGTTCATTTCATTTTTTCAATCATGCATTTCTTTGCTAACATCTAGTTCCTTATTTGTTATGTGTTGTAGCCTTCTCATACCTATAAGGTGTCTATTGCCATCTAAGTGATATACCAAATCCTCCTGTTTACAGATATCGTGGTGAAGCTTTCATTAAATCACAGAACTCGATCTTCCTTTTGGCTCTAGGAGCTACTCGCTTAGTGTCGAAATGGGCAAGTTCATGAAACCCGGGAAGGTGGTGCTGGTCCTGGCCGGGCTGTACTCCGGGTGCAAAGCCGTCATCGTCAAGAACATTGATGACGGGGGGTGGCTAGGTGGCGCAGTGAATAGAGCACCGGCCCTGGAATCAGGAGTGCCTGAGTTCAAATCCGGCCTCAGACACTTAACACAAAAAACTAGCCGTGTGACCTTGGGCAAGTCACTTAACCCCAACTGCCCTCCAAAAAGCAAAAAAAAAAAAAAAAAAGTAAATGTTGAAACTAAAAATAAATTAATAATTAAAAAAAAAAAAAGAACATTGATGACGGGACCTCCGACAGGCCCTACAGCCATGCCTTGGTGGCAGGTATCGACCG
>JAQQSW010009950.1:0-13109 GCA_028646575.1 Pseudocheirus occidentalis | reverse complement strand
ACTATATTCTTACTATGTGACCTATCCCAACTTCTTTTCTCTCATATATCATGCCAAAAAAAATTGCGTGCTTCTACAACAATGGCAAACAAACCCCATCCTACAACTTTGTTTTGATTCCATTGAATGAGTGTTTCCAAAGTACTTTAAGTTTGATTTTCATGTGTAAGACCTTTGAGGTAAAATATGTATCTCAAGAAATCAAATAATATTATTTATAAATGATTAATATCATTATTCAATGTTTATCAAATACTATGAAATTATAAAATGCAAATAATTAATAACCGTATGAAAAATGTTTTAGACCAGAAACCATCTATATAAGTAATGCTTGCCCTAATGAAATATATTTTCCAATGAGTCTTCTCAATTTCTGTTATGGCTCACTTTTAATGGATTTAACTTTATAGTTCCATGTTTTTGTCAAAAACTTTCCTATGGGATGAATCAGTTTCTTACTGAAGATATATACATTTGGTTTCAGATATAACTGAATAAAGTCATGGATCAAGCTACTCGAGTTTTTTTATGAGAAAATATAATTGTGAGATTTCCCTATGATTAGCTGGCTAATTTTTAAGCTGAGAAAGTCATATAATTTTTGTTCGACTATTATTGAAAATATAATGGTCAAAATAATTTATCTCTTTACTTCAGTGAAGGATATAAACAAATACACTTGGAACCTACCCTCCCTAATAAAAAAATATTACTGGAGGTGGGGGGCGAGGTGGAGCCAAGATGGCAAAGTGAAAGCAATGACTTAACTGAACCTGCCCATAAATTCCTTCAGTTATTGCAAAAAAGGAAATCTGAACAAATTTTAGAGTGGCAGAATCCACTAGGAGACAGAATATGGCAGATTCACAGCCCTGGTCAATAATACAGAGAATCCTCAAGTAGGATTTGTTGAGCTGGGCTGGGAGAATGCAGAGCACTGCATCCAGAGTGCAGGACTGAACCTGCACAGACCCAATCAAAGCAGAGTTGTAGCTAGTCCAAGAGAACTGATTTCAGATAGCAATTATAACTATTAATGTTAATAGGATGAACTCTCCCATAAAAGGAAGGCAGATAGCAGGATGGACTAAAAATCCTAATCCTAAAATATGCTGTTTACAAGAAACACATGAAACAATGGGATACACTTAGGACAAAGGTGAAAGCCTGGAGTAGAATATATTATGCTTCAGTTAAAGTTAAAAAAGCAGGGGTAGCAATCCTAATCTCAGACAAAGCAAAAGCAAAAATAGATCTAATTAAAAGAGATAAGGAAGGAAACTACATCCTCCCAAAAGTATCATTGCCAATGGTGTAATATCATTACTAAATTTATATGTACCAAGTGCTATAGCAATCATATTCTTAGAGGAGAAGTTAAAGGAGTTAGAGGAAGAAATAGATAGTAAAACCATACTAGTTGGTGACCTCAAACTCTGCATCTCTGAACTTGATAAATCTAATTTCAAAGTTGAGAAAGTGAATAGAATTTTATAAAAGTTAGGTATAACAGACCTAAGGAAAAAACTGCATGGGGATGAAGAAGAACGTACCTTCTTCTCAGCAGTACATGGCACATACACAAAAATTGACCATGTAGTAGGGAATAAAAACCTCACAATCTGGTGAAGAAGGAGAGGAATACTAAGTGCATCTTTTTCAGATCATGTTGCAATAAAAATTACATGTAATAAAGGGCCTTGCAAAGATAGACTAAAAACTAATTGGAAACAAAATAATCTTATCCTAAAGAATGACTGGTTGAAACAACAAATCATAGAAACAATGAGTAACTTCATTTAAGAGAATGAAAGTAATGAGACAACATACCAAAGCATATGGGATAGAACAAAGATGGTTCTTAAGGGGAAGATTTATATCTCTGAATGCTTACATGAATAAAGGAGAGAAAAGGGAGATCAATGAATTGGGCATATAACTGAAAAAAGCTAGAAAAAGAACAAATTGAAACTCCTCAATTAAATACTAAATTAGAGATATTGAAGACAAAAGGAAAGATTAATAAAATTGAAATTAAGAAAACTGTTGAACTAATAAATAAAACTAAGAATGCGTTTTATGAAAAAAACAAAAAAATGATAAACCTTTTGTCAATTTGATTAAAAGAAAGAAGAAAAACAATTTATAGATTTCTAAAACAAAAAGGGCAAATTTGCCTCCTGTGAGGAGCAAATTAAAACAATAATTAGGAATCATTTGACCCAACTATATGCCTATAAATTTGACAATCTCAGTGAAAGGGATGAATATTTACAAAAATGAAATCTGCCCAGATTAACAGAAGAGGAAGTAAAATACTTAAATAACCCCATCTCAGAAAAAGTAATTAAACAAGACATCAATAAACACCCTAGGGAAAAATCTCCAGAGCCTGATGGATTTACAAGCAAATTTTATCAAACATTTAATGAAAAATTAATTCCAATACTTTATAGACTATTTAGGAAAATTGGAGAAGAAAGAATCCTACCAAATTCTTTCATGTTACAAATATGGTACTGATACCTGAATTAGGAAGAACCAAAACAGAGAAAGAAAATTATAGACCAATTTCCCTAATGAATATAGAGGCAGAAAGTTTTAAATAAAACATTAGCAAACATATTATAGCAACATTTCATGAGAATAATACACTTCGATCAGGTAGGATTTATTCCAGAAATACAAGGTTGGTTTAATAGTGGGAAAACTATCAATATAATCGATCATTTCAGTAACAAAACTAGTAGAAACCATATGATTATCTCAATACATGCAGAAAAAGGTTTGGACAAAATACAACACCCATTCTTATTAAAAACACTAGAAAGCACAGGAATAAATTGAGCCTTCCTTAAAATAATAAGTAGCATCTACCTAGAACCATAGGCAAGTATTACATGCAATGGGGATAAATTAGTTGTATTTCTAAAAGATTTGAGGAGAAACAAGGATGTCCACTATCACCCCTGTTATTCAATTTGGTTCTAGAAATGTCAGCTGTAGCAATAATAAAAGAAAAACAAATGGAAGGAATTACAATCGGTACAGAAAAGACTAAGCTATTACTCCTTTGAAGTGACATGATTATATACTTAGAGAAATGTATAGAATCAAGTAAATGTCTATCTGAAATAATAAATAACTTTAGCAAAGTTGCAAAATATAAAATAAACCCACATAAATTCTTGACATTCCTATATATTTCTAATACATATAAGTGCTACAACAAGAAAGAGAGAAATTCCACTTAAAGTTACTGTAGACATTATAAATTATTTGGGAGTCAACCTGCCAAAACAATCCAAGGAAATATATGAATACAATTACAAAACACTTTTTATACAAATAAAGTCATATCTAAATAATTGAAAGAACATTAGTTGTGCGTGGTTAGACCAAGCTAATATAATAAAAATGACAATTTTGCCTAAATTAATTTACCTATTTAGTGCCATACCAATTCAACTACCAAAAATCATTTTATAGAACTAGAAAAAACAGTAACAAAATGCATTTGGAGAATAGAAGGTCCAGAATATCAAGGGAATTAATTAAAAGAATTCCTAGGGAAGGTGGCCTAACCATACCAGATTTTAAACTGTATTATATAGCCTCAGTCATCAAAACTTCTTGGTACTGCTTGAGAAATAGAGTGGTAGATCAGTGGAATAGAATAGATTCTCCAGACACAGTAGTCAATAACTATAGTAATCTACTGTTTGATAAAACCAAAGACTCCAGCTTCTGGCATAAGACCTCACTATTTCACAAAACCTGCTGGGAAAACTGGAAAGTAGTATGGCAGAAAGCAGGAAAAGACCAATCTTATACTGGATACCAAAATAAAGTCTAAATGGGTTCATGATTTAAATGTAAAGGTTGATGATGTAACTAATCTGGGAGAATAAGGAATAGTTTAACTGTCAGATTAAGGGAGAAGGGAAGAATTTTAAAAATGAATTGCTTTTAGGTTTCAACATTCATTTCCACCATATTTTGAGTTCCCATCACTCCCCAACCCCACCCCATGTTGGCAAACATGCTGAATACTCCTTCCTCCAGTCTGTCCTCTCATATAGCCCCACTCCCCCTCATCCCTCTCCTTACCACCTTCTCTCTTACTTTCTTATAGGATAAGATGTATTTCTATACTCCATTACCTGTTTATCTTGTTTCGAGATTACATGTAACAACAATTTTTTTTTTGCTTTTTTTTTGGAGAGGAGAAGGCAGGGCAGTTGGGGTTAAGTGACTTGCCCAAGGTCACATGGCTAGTAAGTGTTAAGTGTCTAAAGCCAGATTTGAACTCAGATCCTCCTAACTCTAGGGCCGGTACTCTATTCACTGCACCACCTAGCCACCTCCAAAATTTTTTTAAATATTTATTTTTAAAATTTTGAGTTCTGAATTCTCTTCCTTCTTCCCTTCTCACCCACCCCCACTGAGAAGACAAGTAATTCAGTAATAGTTATACATGAGTAGTTGTGTGAAATGTTTCCTTAGTAGTCATGTTGTGTATTTCCCTCCATCCTATCCCATCCCTCATTTATTCTACTTTGTCCTTTGACCCTGTCGCTTTTCAAAAGGGTTTGCTTCTTACTCCCCCTTCCCTCAATCTGCCTTCCCTTCTATCACCCCCTCCCCATCTAATCCCTTTCCCCCCTGCTTCCCTGTAGAGTTAGATACCCAATTGAATGCATATGTTATTCCCTCCTGAAGTCAAATCCAAAGAGAGCAAGGTTTACTTATTCCCTTTCACCTCCCTGCTCTTTGCCTCCATTGTAATAGTTTTCTCTTGCCTCTTTTATGTGAGATAATTTACCTAATTCTATAGTTCCCTTTCTCCTTCTCTCAGTATATTCCTTTCTCACCTCTTAATTTTATTTTTAAGATAGCATCCCTTCATATTTGACTCACTCTGTTTTCTCTGTCAATATATACATGTACACATATACACACATGCATATATATGATGCCTACATACATACATATGTAGGCATGTGTGTATATACATACATATACACACATACACATAAATACTGAGAAGGGAAGAATTTATCACTAAACAATACACGAGAGCATTATGAAATACAAAATGGATAATTCCGATTGCATTAAATTGAAAAGTTTTTGTACAACCAAAGTCAATGTAAATAAGATTAGGAGGGAAGCAGAAAATTGGGAAAGAATTTTTACATCATGTTTCTAGGATAAAGACCTCATTTCTGAAATATACAGAGAACTCATTCAAATTTATAAGAAAACAAATCATTCCACAATTGATAAATTATCAAAGGATATGAACAGGCAGTTTTCAGAGGAAGAAATTAGAGATATCTATAATCATATAAAAATGCTCTGACTCACTATTGACTAGAGAAATCCAAATCAAAACATCTGTGAGGTCCATCATCTCACGTCAGATTGGCTAGCATGACAAAATGGGATAATGATAAATGGTAAGGAAGATGTTGGAAAATGGGAACACTATTGCTTTGTTGGTGTAGTGAACTGATCCAACCATTCTGCTCAGCAATTTGAAAATATGCCCAAAAGGCTATCAAAATGTTTGTACCATTTGACCCAGAAATACCTTTTTTAGGGCTTTATCCAAAGAGATCATACAAGTGGGAGGAGGACCCATATAGAAAAAAATATTTATAGCAGCTCTTTTTGAGGTAGCAAAGAATTGGAAATCAAGAGGATGTGCATCAATCAGGGAATCACTGAACATGTTGTGGTATATGAATCTAATGGAATACTATTGTGCTATAAGAAATAAGGAGCATACATACTTCATAATAAGCTAGAGAGACTTATATAAACTGATGCTCAGTGAGGAGAGCAGAACCAGGAGAACATTGCACACAGTTCCAGACACATTGTATCTGTGATGACTGACTTTGATAGACTTGGCTCCTTTCAACAATGCAAGTTTATGAGACAACTCCAAAAGACTCATGATGAAAAGGCCATCCACATCCAGAGAAAGAATTATATGGAGTCTGAATGAAGATTGAAGCAAACACATTGCAAGCCACCATAAGGGGAAGGAGGGGAAAGGGTGAGGGAGAAAGTTTGGAAGTCAAAAAGTTGTGTAGCTGACTGCTGTAAACTAATAGTAAATATATATGTATATATATAATGATCCCTGGCAGAATTAGACTATGTATAAGTGTAGATGTCTTTTCTCCAGTTGTGATTGCTGTAGTTAACTATCAGCAGTTGTTCCCTTTGCACAAACAAAACAAAAATGAATAACCCCCAAATTGGAAGAATAACAACAATAAAAATATATTGTATATTTATTTGATAAAATGTCATTTTCTATTCAGTATCCTATTGAATGAATAATATATAACTATGTCTTCTTCATTATATGCTTTCTTGATTCAGATATTAACTGAAGGAGCATGTAGAGTTTTTGGTTTGGCTTGGAGATAATTATGTTTAAACAGAGTTTTGAGTCTGGATGTTTGCATTTCACTGTGCATAAAAGACTTTATTATTTTGGGGATGGTTGTTGAGGTAACTAGCAGATTTTTTTTTCTCCAGTCCTTCTCTGTTTCTCTTGATCATTTTACTCATATCTATAGCAGTGCCCACAAAGGGTGGGTAAGAGTTTGGAATGTTGGAGGCGAGGGAGAAAGTAAGGAAGAGGGAGGGAGGAAAGAAGGAAGGAAGGAAGGAAGGAAGGAAGGAAAGAAGGAAGGAAGGAAGGAAGAAAAAAGGAAAGAAGGAAGGAAGGAAGGACAGAAGGACAGAAGGAAGGAAGGAAGGAAGGAAGAAAGGAAAGAAGGAAGGAAAGAAAGGAAGGAAGGAAGGAACGAATGAATGAATGATTGATCGAAAGGACAAATGAATGAACCAACAAACGAATGAAGGAGGGAAAGGAGTTTATCTCTATTTTGGAATATGAGATGTATGTCAACATGATCAGTGCTTACAGTTAATCCCCAAAGCTGATTTTAGCCCTTAGTTTTAGTTACTCACGTATCACAAATAAACTAAATTAGTGATCATGAATACTAATACAATTGCGTAATTTCCTTACCTACCTAGCCAAGGCCCAGTCTTCTAGTTTTTATGCTATCATGTGAGCAAAGTTAGAATTGCTAGTAGAGCTAAATTGAAAATGAGAAGCTAGATGGTACAGTGGATAGAGTATTAGAAGACTCATCTACCTGAGTTCAAATCTGGCCACAGACACTTACTAGCTTTTTGACCCTGAGCAAGTAACTTAACCCTGTTTTCCTCAGTTTCCTCAGCTGTAAAATGATCTGGAAGGGGAAATTACGTAGCCCTCTAATACCTTTGTCAAGAAAATCCAAAATGGTATCACAAAGAGTCAGATATGTCTGAATAACAACAACTGAAAATATGTAAAGTTGGCACAAGATTCAGATAAACGCTATCACTTTCAGAAATATATCCTTTTTCTTTTATTCTCACTTGTGGACAAATGTTCCAGCCTTTTCCTGCTACTTCATTTGTAACTTCAGATAATATTTCCCCCCTCTTCTTTGGCAAATCAGAAGCAATGAAATGCTTCTGCTTTCACTATACCACATAGGACCCCTTGAAAATATCAATCGATGTCATAACTCGTGCTGTCAGAGCTCTTAGAGTTCGCAATGAAGAGGAAGTCTGTGGGATTGTTGACGTATCTTACTGTAGTCTTCGTGAACTGTCTATAGCCCAGAGGGGCATCTGGAGCAACCCCCAGCCCCAAAGGAAATCACATTAAGCTGTCTGTGCCCTTCTCAGGAGACAGTGGCAGCCTGCCACAGCATCTGTGCTCAGTTTCCACTGAGTCACTCGGATCCTCCTCAACTCACCCACACTTCTCTGAATCTTATACTCTGCTTCAAAATAGGCATTAGACTTAGTAGCAGACCCTGAGCGAAATAAATAGGAATCTGCAAACTAAAAATAATAGATAATATGGTATGGTAATTGTCGGCCTACTCGATCTTCTCAGGCTGTTCTCCACTGTATCCCCCACCCCCACCTCCCTCCACCATCTGTTCTAGGCCAAACTTGATATTTCCTGCTGGGTTTCTCTTTTTCCCTGAAATAATCCCATGCCACCTCTCAAGGAAGCTTTTGGCTCCTTTGGCACTGCTTCTCTCTCATCCTCCATACCACTTTATTACAAGCTTCCCACTTGACCTGTTTGCTGCTACGTGCTTATCCCATATGCAGTTGATGGTTGCTGTTGTTGCATCATTACAGGAAATTGGGATGCTAGGTGGGGGAAGTGTCTGAAGCAGCCCAGAGTCCATATAAAACACCAATAGGTAAAAACGAAAGACTGAAAAGTAAAATTCCTTTATTTCTTGATAGACAGGTCTAGAAGCCAGCAGTAAGAGGAAACACCTGCAGCTATTCTCAGTGTCGTAGATAGTAATTTGTCACTCTCCAGTCTCTTGGCTCACATTAAATTTTTTTGTTGTACTGAATTCTAAGAAGGAAAAGTTCGTGTTTTCAAATTACCTTCTTCACACACTTAAGAATTTCATTATTGGTAGGGTGGAATTTTAATAACCTTTTCAAACTAAACATGATCCACTGTGTTTGCTTGCTCCATGCTAGGCATTCATGACAGGGTATGAGCCCTTCCACAAATTGTTCAATGTCATTTACTTAATGCTGAGCACTGAGAGAGTCACAGAGACAATGCCTTAGGATGCTTGAAAAAAGGAGAAAATTTTAGTGCAAAGAACTCCAGGTTTGGACTAGAGACTTCAGAGATTTTCTGATTCAAGCTCTTCATTTATAACTGAGGAAATTGAACACCATTGATGTCATAGAGTTTTCACAAGGTCCCACATGTAACTGAGCTAAGATTGAAATAGAGTTCTTCTGACTCCAAATCTCATATTCTTTTCTTCATCCAATGCTCTCTAGAAGACCTGGATTAGAATTATATTTCTTCCTCTTTATTTGTCCTTCTCTATGATGCAAATTAAGGGTAGAGCTGTGGTTACTGCATTAGAAATATGTTTCAGTTTAAACTTGAAACAATTTGAAATATGCAGAATTAAAAATGAGTTATATGTAATATATTCATTGTTTCATATGTAATTCCCTATTTTCTGGTTTTCTTCATATCAAGAAATAGCCAGTCATATTATAATAATTAAAAGTAAAGACTTCTATCTACTTGGAGTTAATTGATCATATAGAAACTTCCCCTCTTGCTAATATGTGAATCATATTTCTTGGATATTTGTACCTGGTAAGGAAGTTAGGCAGATTTGAAAATTTCATAAATTCATTGCACTGGGAAAGTCTGATTTACTTGCTTTGATATGTTTGATTTTTCCCCCCTCCTTCCAAGAAGGATATGACCCCATAAACTCAGCTGAGTCGTAAATTTTGACTTTGAGAGCTGATAAAGATCTTAGAAATTATTTAATGTTTTAATTTCATAGTGATCAACCAGTCAGCATGCATTTCTTAAGGGTTTCCTACATGCCAGAGATGGTGCTATGCCCTGTGATACAAGTACAAAGAATGAAACAATCTCTATTCATAAAGATCTTATATTTTAATGGGAGAGAATACCATCACATAGATGTGATGTATATACATGTATATACATACAGCATACATTAAAAGTGGAGAAATAAAAATACAAAAGATAGATATAAGGTAGGTCAGGGGTAGGGGGAGTATACTTGCAGCTGGGGGAAAAGGAAAAATTTCATTAAAAAGATACTTCCTCTGATTTTGCTTTGATTAACAAAAGATCACTTATTGCTCCGGTAAAATTCTAATCTGAGGCCCATGGATTCAGTTTAAATATTAAACAAATTGGCTTTCAGTTGATATACTGGTCTCTTCCTTTTTCAATGCTGCCTTATGAGGTAGAAATGACTATTAATGGTCAAAGTAGATGTCATTTAAACATTTTAGCTTTGATAGCCAGTGAATATGCATTTACATAGCACTTAGCACAGTACCTAGAAGTGAAGATGCACTTAATGCTTATTGACTAACTGATGCTTACTAAGTGCCAGGTACTTATTTTTTGAGGGGGGAAGGCAGGGAAATTGGGGTTGACTTGCCCAAGGTCACACACTTGCCCAAGCTAGTAAGTATTAAGAGTCAGAGGTCAAATTTCAACTCAAGTCCTCCTGACTCCAGTGTTGGTGCTCCATTCACTGAGCCACCTAGCTGCCCCCAGACACTGTTTTGAGGTCCTGCTTTACAAAGCAAAATCCAAAGTACTCTTCAAAAAGCTTCCAAGCACTGAAATGTTTCACTAATTCATTGATACAAGGTCATATAACAATAAAGAAGCAAATAAAAAAAGTTGCATTGGTAACTAAGTTAATGTAACCACTTCCAAGACTCCTCTGGAGTTGTTTTCAGGCAAACTCAGAAAATGTAATTGTGTCAATCAAAGTCAGCATGGGACATCTCAGGGCTTCAGAACTTGTAGAAAGGGCACTGGACCACTGCTTAGGAAGTCAGGATTCTAGTCCTGACTTGTTTCTATTTAGTCATGTCATTTTGGACAAGTCATATGTATTTTATGCCTCAGTTTACATTTTCTCTTTAAAATACAGTTAAAGTATCACCTTCTAATTGAAGTTTTACTTGATTCCCCCATCCCCAGTTGCTAAGGTACTTACCCCTATCTCAAATTTCACTAGTTTTTAATGTATTTGTATTCATCCACTTTATATATATGCTGCATATACTTACCTCTGCACTACTTGTCTTTTCCATTAGAGAATTTTTACTTCTTGACTCCAGAGCCATCTATCTACTTCACTAACTGTGCAGACAGCACAATTTAACTGGTAAAGCTGTACCAGTGACTCTTGACTTTTTATGGAAATTCTAATACCCATGTCAATCTGATTATTCAGCTATCTAGAAGCAGCTAAAAAACTAAAACAGAAAAGAAGGTTGTGGGTGGCTAGAGGAAGCCACAGATATGGTAGTAACAAGTGACACAAAAAAGTGGTACATAAATACATCAACTTCTTCCCCACAAATAATCCTCAATCAAATAAGAATGGAGGTGCAAGGAACCTGATATGTCTCCATAGACTCAGAACATTACCACATTGTTCAGTGACTAATATTCAAAATGAAAAATCCTCAGAAAAGCTTAAATCATAACACATAATCTGCCTTAAAGAGCAAGAAACATTCTAATATGTTTTAGAAAAATTTGTATTCGAAGCTGTTAAATAATGCTAAAGCATGAGGCATAAAGAGAGACAAGACTGAAGCTTCAATTATAGATGAAAATTCACTTTTGTAGACTAGTCCATTATTTGACAGTCAAATGAATGAGGCATTACTGAATTATTACTTTCGGATTCATCAATAGGAAATGTCAGTCTTCTAGTCCACTAATCTGTTCGTTCTTTGAAGTGAACATTTCATTTAGGTAAAAGCATGGGAGGTGTGTTTCTTTTTCCTTAATGTGATTTTGTGGTAAAATAAAATTGTTAGCAATTAATCATGTCTTTTATATATTTGTGTTTGTTTCCAAAGTATTCTCACATACATTATCTCATTTTACCTTGCAGACATCTCTGGGAATATAGGTAGGGGCAGGTACCAGGGCTCCCATTTTGTATAATTTTGCTCTAAGTGTTTAAGAAATACAACTGCCTCTGTGGCAGACATGAAGAAATTAAAGGATGGAGAGAAGTCAAGTGAGGAAACTAAGTTCACATAATAAGTGGCAGATTGTAGGGTTTTATTTCTACTTTGATAGCTCTTCCACCAAACCATATTGCCTCAAACAATACCCTCTGATGAATAGGAGAATATGAAGTATTTCTAATCCCCTTCATCACTCCCTCTTGGATTCTCTGGGTTTCTTTAAGCTTTTGCTCAAGTATACCGTACTACAGGGCCCCTTTTGCACTTCTCTCCGCTGCCAATGCCTACTCAAATGAACTTCTATATACTCTGTTTATAACTTGAATTTATTTAGTTGACTGACTCATGGCACTAACTTGTTTTGTTTTATAGATCTCTATTATAACGCTGGTCTCATAGGATAGCACTAAAGTCCTATTCTGATACCACTTTCCATTGTATAGATGATTGTAACAAAAGACTGTGCCAATGTTTGGCATATTCTGGCAGGTCTCAGCAAAATAGACAAAAATCACAATTAATTCTAGTGAAAGTTAGTGCTTCTCTCTTGTGGAGGCCCTGTTTAAAAATAATTGGCACTGGATGTGAACCTGGCCCCTTATGGTTCTGCTAATGAAGAAGGGTAGCTAGCAGAGTTGGGAAGATAGAGTAGAATGGTATCACAAAATACTTTTATCACCATTACACAACCTGATGCAGCGTTATAAGGTCCTCTGGGCCATTTTCCTCATCTTTCTAAGTGTATTGACCTTCAAGGAAAGGATAGTAAGGGGCTGAGCGATTGCAAGCTGGAGTCCTCTCCCAGAAGTATTGTTGAGGCTTGCCAGAGCTTCTATGCCTTCTCAGGGCTTGAGCAACAACATTACTGTGTTCTGCAATTCTCTGCTTTAAAAGATTTGAAGAATATAGAATATAAATTAATGAGAGTTCTCATTTAGAGAGCACCTAGTGGAGGGTAATTTTTTGTTGTTATTGTTGTCTAGTCAATTGGCTGTGTTGAACACCTAATGATTTTCTTGGCACAAATACTGGAGTAGATTGCCATTTCCTTTTCCTGATCATTTTATAGAGAGGGAAACTGAGGCCAACAGGGTTAAGTGACTTGCACAGTATCTGTGGCTGGCTTTGAACTCATCCTTCTGCCTCCAGCCCTAAAACCCTATCCACTGTGCTGCCTAGTTGCCTAGAGGTTAATAACATGAGCTATTAATATAACCATAATACTGGGGGGCGGAGCCAAGATGGCAGCGCAGAAGCAGCAAGGTCCCGCAGCTCCCACACCGCCACCCTAAACACTCATAAAATACGAGCCCAGACAAAGTATAGGAAAGTCTAGGACTCTCAGACTCACAAAAATCCAGAGAACACACCTCTCGCTGAAGGCAACTCAGCAGCAGGGGCTCAGCTCTGCAGCAGGGGCTCAGCACGGCTGCCAGAGCAGAGGCTGGAACAGCCGGAAGCCGAGATCG
>JAQQSW010009949.1:0-13110 GCA_028646575.1 Pseudocheirus occidentalis | reverse complement strand
AAGCTTACAGGTTCTCGTCCAGTCCTTAGGGATGAACAGCTCCCAGGTCCTTGTCCAGTTCTCAAGGGAATCCCTGGCACACACTGATGCTCACAAGGTTCAGCACACCTCAAACCCTTCAGGACTTCTCTTGCCTGGAACTCAACGATCAGCCAGGCCACCAACAAACAAAGTCCCATCCTGTTCATATCTTCAGTCAACCACTCAATAACCAAATCCAAGATCTGTCTTGTCTCTGACATTCTCCTGCTTATAAAAACTGGCCTTTTCCCAAGTCAACATGGTTCAGGGGAGTGTCTCAACCAATGGCATTCTTCCAAGTCAACAGGGAAATTCACACCTTTTCACCAATGGACAGAGTTCTGGGAATTCACACCTTTTCACCAATGGACAGAGTTCTATACTTAACACTAGGTTACTAGGATCTACTTAACATCTGATCAAATTAATTAATTACCATTACACACCTTGACTCAGAAAATGCTTGAGTCTGTGAATTCATTCCAGACTGCCTTCCAGGGACTCTGGTTATTGGGGTCCCTGGACTCACTGACTGCCTCCTCATCAAGGCCAAGGGAGAGGGCAGCTGAAACATGGTGGTGAAGTCAGAGAGTGAAGCATCTCTGCTCACACACACACACATACACACACACACACACACACACACACACACACACTGGATAGACTTTTAAGGAGCCTAAGTATTTGTGCCACTTATATTGGCAAGTGTGCCACAACAATCTGTCACAGACTGAGTCTGACCTAGAATGAATCTTAGCCCCTTCATGGAGGCAAAATGGATCTTATATAAAGAAGTACCATGTGAGGGATCTAGGGGTGGTCTAGTAGTCTAGAGTGAGGGAGGAGGCGTCCAAGGAGAATCTTGATGGGACCAAGGTCAGACTTCTAGAATTTAGAGACTGAGATTTTGATGGAATCAAGGGTGGGAAATAGCCAGAGGTAACACACAATGGAGGACTAGGCTAGTTTAAGGGTAATTGATTGGGTGGTAGACTTTTTGATTGGTGGGAGGTAGCTGAAGGCTACCTGGAGATAATGGACAATGGAGGACTTTTGGCCTCTGGGGAAGAGAAGATCAAGTGGGAAGATTAAAGGGAGTTGGCAGAGCCTAAACCCCACCAAAGGAAGATCTCAATAACTGCTCAACAAATTGTATTGCATGAATGGAATAGCATAGTGCTGTTGGAAACCTATGGTTATGACGAAGACATAGGAACATGGAATAGCTTCCTCTAACTGATACAAAGTGAAGTAAGCAGAGATTGGAAAACAAAATGCACAATGATGACAACCATGCAAATAGACTTCCCCCATTAGATTGTAAGCTCCTGGAGAGCAGGGACTGTCTTTCCTATTTGTATCCCCAGCACTTAGCACAGTGCCTGGCACAGATGATGCTTAATAAATGTTCATTGACTGACTGACAGGTTCAGTATCTGGGTATCTGCTCTTGTCACTGTTTAATCCAAACATCAACTTGGTGCACCACGTGCCAGCTCTGCCACTGTCTATCTGTGTGACTTTGGCAAGTCACAACCTCTGTAAAACTCAGTTTCCTCATCTATATAAAAAGTGGATTAGACTACGTAATTCTTTTTCTTTTTAAATCATGCAAAATATTTCCCTATTAGCCATATTTTTAGATGGAGGAAGCAAGAGGAATAAAATGGGGAGAATATGCTTCCAGCTGCAGTCTATCAGTTCTCTCTCTGGAAGTGGATAGAATTTATCACAAGATAACTTTAAAAGTCTAAATCTGTTCTAGATGGTTTCCAGTTCTAAACCTATGCCCCTATGATCTCCCACTGTAGTGATTCTTGTTCCTCTCTATGACCCTCTTCCCAGTTCAGTACAATTCTTTGGCATTTTTCACAAATTGCTTGGGCTGAGCAGAAATCTCTGGTTTCCCCTCCTCCCAAGAGCCAACACGTCTTAGTACTTTTTTTTTGTCTTCTTAGATTCCCTTGGTAGATTGCTGGATTGCTGATCATCCTGAGAAGATGTCAAAGACCCTCACCCTCAGTCTTCACCCCAAATGCATCTCTCTACAAGAGAAAAGGGTTAACGTGACCATAAGACGCTAGTAAAATCATTTAACTTTTATTTATTCTTCATTTTACACTTCTAGAAAAAAAGGGATGACAACTTTTACCCCAGTGTAAATGGTTCAACAATTAAATAAGACCATAGATTAAATTTTCAATTCAGATGCCATTTCTGTTACTTAAGGTATGACTTAAGGTATTCTCACCTCCATAAACTTCCAACTCTGAGCTCTTTCGTTCTGAATTCTGGATGAATTTATCAAATAGATTTGTGACCTCATGGGTTCAAAAGTTCCTTTCAGCAATGCAGCTTGTATTGCATCCATGTACATCTTGTGAGACTTTTGCTGCCACTGTATGTTTCCCAGAATTTGTTTTATTTACTGTGTATATTTGTCCAAAGGGCTTTGTTTTTCTTTTCTTTATTTTCCCTGTGGCATTCAGGAGGGAAAGAAGAGGGAAAGTAAAGCTAAAGGTAGGATGACCAAAAGAACAAAAACAAACAAAATGCTACTGAGGCATTTTTTTCCCCAAAAAAATAAAGAGAAAAGAAGGAAGGCTAGAAAGAGTAGACAATTGGGCAGCTTTGAAAAGCTGAGTGAGGTTATATACTTTATTTATTTATTTATGTTTGCTTTTTTTTTTTGTGGAAGGTAGTTGGAGTTAAGTGACTTGCCCAAGGTCACACTGATGAGGTGTAGGCTCTGGCTTCACTCCCCTTGAGCTCTCCTAGAATCTTTGAGGTTCATGCTCTGGAAAACCCTTTGCATATCAAAATATCAAATCACCCTTGCATTGACCTCATTAATTACACCTGAAGTCCCTCCCCAAACTCATTACTGGAGTCTGACCTCATTAACTCCACCTGAAGTCCCTCCCCAAACTCATTACTGGAGTTTGACCTCATTGGCTTCTCCTGAAGACCCTCCCCAGTCTCCTCCTCTGAACCACCCTTATATTCCTCTGTATATAAGACCCCATCTTCCCTCCATCTGTGTGAGAGTGCCACACAATGCCCTAACAGAGACTTGCTCTGTGAGAGCGCCATGAAATAGCTTAGCATAGACTTGCGCTGTGTGAAAGCTCCATAGAACAACCTAGCACAGACTGGCTCCTTAAGAGTCTACCCCATATAGCGAACTTGAACTTTCAATAAACTTTACTTTTTCTTTGGCTGAGAAGACTTGAGTGGAATTCTTTCCGCAGGACCCAGCATGTTGGTATTTTGGGGTCTCAGGCAGCCCTAACCCTCTTGGGGTACCTCTTCAACACTGCTGGTTTTTTCTTTTTTGGTGTTAAGTGTCTTGAGGATTTGAACTCAGGTCCTCCTGATGCCGGGGCGGGTGCTCTGTTCACTGTGCCATCTAGCCGCCCCAGTTATACACTTTAAATGAAAAACAGGCAGTACAGTATATAAGAAAGATCTGCAGTTTTATGTGCACACTGAGCTTCTGAGTGTGGCCAGCTTTAACATGGAGTGGGCCTTTGAGCATGCCCAATTTATCTAACACAAAATTCAGGGTCTCTAACTGCATGGGTGGAGTAATCTTGACTGGCTGCCTGGGTCTTTAAAATGGGGAGAGGAACAGATCAGGCTCTCCTCCACCATTTTTCTGCACTGCATTTTTTTTATAAAGTGAGCCCGTGGCCCAGGTTCAAGAAATGGACCTGGTTTCTGTTCTGTTTTGGTTGTTCTCGGTTTCAGGCGTCTATCAGACGTGATCCCCATTAGGCCCTAAGTTCCAGCTGGAGTAACTTTGGATTCAGGGTTGCAGGTGGGATGATGAAGCCTGGCAGAGACATCCAGAGAGCCATGATGCCAGGGATCCTGACACAGGAGGGTTTGGGACTCGGAAATGGGACTGTCCTTTATTGGAATTGTTCTAAACTGTGAACCTAATTCCCTTCTCTTCCCCACAGACTGAGGTGGTGTAGGGAGGAGGAGGATTATTTGTCCCACCTATTTGGGGGAATATGTTGGTTTGTTTTTGATATTTTCTGAAGTAAATATTTCTTTGTAAAAGTTCCACATATATTATCTTCTTTTTCTTTTTTACTCTGTAGCTGGGAAACGCCCATTTTGTTTGATGTTTGATAAGTTCAGACTGCAATTTTTTGTTTTGTTTGCTTTTTGGAAGGGGAAGGGCTGGGTAATCTGGGGTAAGTGATTTGCCCAAGGTCACAGGGCTAGTAAATATTAAGTGTCTGAATCCAGATTTGAACTCAGGTCCTCCTATGAATACAGTTTTTAAGTTTTTAAAAAAGTTTCCTCCAGAGGATTCACCCAATATTTAGGTGGCACAATGGATAGAGCACTGGGTCTGAAATCAGGAAGACCTGACTTCAAGAGGCCTCAGTTACTATGTTGATGCGATATGAGATGCTTTTGTCTGTAACCTCAGTTTGTAAAATCTCACTTGTGTTCGGGTACCTATATATGTAACATCAGTCTGTAATAAGCCTGTGCGATTAAGTTGTAAAAGTCACACTTTCCCCCAGCCATAAAGGCATTAATTCTGCCTCTCCCCTTCCCCCAGCCTAAAAGTCTTTTCCCCTAAGCTAGCAATCTACCTAGCAACAATAGCCATCCCTATGAATACATCACCCAAGTATTTCATAAACAAACTCTTTAGTCTAGAGAAATGCATAGCCCCTTTGTTCTAAGTGGCCAGCTGCACCCAAAAGCCTTGAGCAACATTATCAGACAGATAACTCTGTCTCAATATGGTACCTCCTGAATCCCTAATCAGTTTAGTTCCCAGACTTGGAAACAATCAAGCCTGTCTTCTCAAACAGCCATATTGGTCATACCTCATTCATCCTTGACCAAAAGTAACCTAATGATATGTCAAGCTCAAAACCACACCTCCCTATAGCCCCACCCTAGGGGGATTTACCAATGAATTATGGATAATTCGTATGCGCAGTTGATATAAAAAGTACATGTCCCTTTAAGCACTGACCACTCCTAAACTCCTCCGTAATTCCTCCCAAACTCCACCTTTGCCTACCTAGTTAGCATAATTAGCCATTGATTGACAGTTTTAGGGTTATAAGAACTGCCTCTCAAGCCACAGCTCTTTGCAGGCTCTCCTTAACCTTTTCCTGCCCCCTGCAGAGCATAAAACTTTATAACTCTACCTTGGATCCCTGAACTTTGCAGGTCCCCCTATTTCTCCTGCCTGCTACTAAGCCAGCATATCAATAAACTTTGAAACTTAGCCAAAAGACAACTTGGGCCCTGGCAAAATTCTTTTCTAAATAAGAACCCAGGAGGGATTAAATGACATCCCTCACACACCCCAGCACATCCTTCAAACACCCCAACTCCTCACACCTCTTCATTTGGCGACCCAGATGGGACTGCACCCCCACACCTCTTCAATGTGACCCTGGGCAAGTCACTTATCTCTCAGTTTCCTCAACTGTAAAACGGGAATAATAACAGTACCTACTTTGCAGGGTTCTTGTGAGGCTCAAAGGAGATAGTATTTCCTTAGCACAGTGCCTGGCACATAGCAGGCATTTAATAAATGCTTATTTTCCTTCCCTTCCCTTCCATTCTGCTCCCTTCCCTTCTCCTTACCTTCCCTTTCTCTTCTCTTCCCCTTCCCTTCCTTCCTTCCTTTTTTCTGACAATGGAAAGGTATCAGTGGAGAATTCTAGTTGTTCACCTGTCTTCCCTTGCCCTGCCATGTGACTGGTTCTTTTTCTCTTCCCCTTGTACGATTCATTAATAATAGCTTTACTCCTGTTCTTTGGAATTCCTCATTGGTTATATATTGTAGCCTACTCACACCTATCACTCTCTCCATTACCCTCTGTGCCAGGGGTGGGGAACCTGTGACCTTGAGGCTACATGAGGCCCTCTAGGTCCTCAAGTGTGGCCCTTAGGCTGAATCCAAACTTCTCAGAACTTGAGCTCCTCAAGTGAAGTATGGATTCAGTCCAAGGGCCACACTTGAGGACCTAGAGAACCACATGTGGCTTTGAGGCCACAGATTCCCCACCACTACTCAATTTTTAATTCTTTGCAGGCAATTGTATTCCATGTCTCAAAGCCATATATTATTGGTTCTTAACTGGGAGACTGTGAAACTGTTTTTTAAAAGTTTCAATATCTGTACTTCAATATAATTAGTTTCATATGTAATTCTATGTATTTTATTTTGTACATGTAAATTGCAAAGGGGCCCATGGTTTCACTAGACTGTGACTAGTCTATGATCCAAAAAGAAAGCTAAGACATGCTACCATATAACAATACATATAGAGTATTAGTTTTCTGCGGGACGTGTGTAGAGTTCATCTCTGTTCACATGCATGTTCAGCTGACGCGAAGTTTCCAATTCTTTCCCTTCCTCCAGCTTCTCCCCACCCACTGAGAAGGCAAATAATATGCTATCAATTATACATGTGAAGTCATGCAAAACATACTTAAGAAGGGAAATTCTTAACAATTTTGAACCTTGGATGCACTGAATCTTTCTCCTTTTCCACCATCCAAATAACTTTTTGGTTAGCTCCAGTTGAAAGCCACTCCTTACTGAGATGCTGTGAACTGGATGTACTGAGGTGGACCTTTGTGGAGGGAGTTTATAATGCCATATATATAATATTTGTTGTTGTTCAGTCCTATCCAACTCTTCGTGACCCCATTTGGGTTTTTTGAGCAGAGAAACTACAGTGATTTATCATTTTCTTCTCCAGCTTATTTTACAGATGAGGAAACTAAAGCAAACAGGGTTAAATGCCTTCCCACCTTTGATCCTAGCAAAATCCCATTCCCTTGGTTCCTGAAGTCCATCTGACTTCTAGTTATCCCAATCTACAGACCACTCCTGTCAAGATCTGTCCTGGACTCCTCCTCCCATCACCCCAGACTACTTGGCTACCTCTAGGTTCCTCCCACAGTCTTTCTGTATATAAGATTCATCTAGCCTCCATGGAGGTGCTCAGATTCTATCTGACCTTCTTGCCAATACAAGAATCACAAATGCTTAGATTCCTTAAGAGTCTACCTGGTATGGTGGCTCTTTAATAAACTTTGTTTTTTTTTGACTGAAAGAAGGCTTGGGTGAAATTCATTCAGGCAGGACCCAGTGTGTCAGTATTTTGGGGTCCTGAGCACCCCAAAACCTCAACATGATGATTAGTTGGTTGTGTGGGATGAGGGAGAGTATGGAGTTGGGGTTAACAATGAAGTTATAAATCTGGGGGTAGGGTACTGGAAGCATACTGGTTCCTTTGGCAGAAATAGGTAGAGATGAGAACGGAGGGCACTTCAGGCATGGGACAGCCAATACAAAGGTGTAGAGATTGGAGATGCAGCATTCTGGGCAAGGATTTTGAGGATTATTTGAAGAGCGGCTTTGAGCGGCTGATACTACCTAAGTCCCAATACCAGGTATTCCTCTCCTTACTCCATCTCCATCTATGATGCTAGATGTTTGATTCTTCCCCAGGATCAGTAGCTTCAGTCTGGTTCTCCCTGGCATTTTCACAGGAAAAATGCCATGGAGACTCCCTTGTCAGCCTACAAGCCACTCCTGCTCAAGGGATCTGCTTGTACCCTTGCAAAGCAAAATGGACAAAGACTGGAAAGGTAGGAAGGGGCCTGATTATGAAGGGCTTAGGACTTTGAATTTGACCCTACAGGTAATAGTGAGATGCTGAAATTTATTGAATGGAGACATGGTCAGATCTGTGTTTTATGAAAATAGGCAAAAGTCAATAAACATCTGTTAAATGCCTGCTAATGTTCCAAGCAGTGTTCTAAGCTTGAAGGATGCAAATATAGAAAAAAAAAAAAAAAAAAAAAGGAAAACCAGTCCCTGCCCTCAAGGAACTTACAATCTAATGGGAGAAAAATCCAAAGTAGCCAGGTGAGATGTTTTGAGTTGAACTTCCTCCTTAAATAGAGGCTTTGGAGTTGCCTCACCCTCTGTATTGGTAACTAATTGATCCCTTTGTATTGGCAAAGATAACAGGTACTTAGCACTTAGTAATTAATCAAGCCTCTGTGAAAGGAACAGAAGGTATGAATTCCTGTTGCTGATGTAACAGGAAGGGGTTGACTGAAACAGGAAACTAATGCATTGTGTATATAAGGAAAGACCCTGGCTGGGAGAGACAGGTCTTTTTGAGAGCCAGTATCTGGAGGCTGAGGAAGGGAGGCCCAGGCTGGAGACAATGATTTTGATTTGGAGAACCTAGATGAAGTGATTTTGATTCGGGGAACCAGCTGAAACTCCTGCTGAGTCTGCTGGCCAGCCGGAGCTGCCAAAGACTGAGGAAGCATGATTGTGATACTGGTACTTTGAATGAACTTGATGGCTTTGTTAAGCCTTGACTTCCTGGGAACAGAGACTGTGAAGGATATGAGGTGGATTGAACACTGTGAGCTTCATCGTGGAATAGGAACTGCTCAGAGAGCTGGACAGGACCTGGGAACTGTGTGCCTTTGAACTCAGGTGACAGTTTGGTGAATTCAGGTAGGATCTGGGACTATGGAAGGGGATCTAAGGAATCTGAGAGACCACCCTGAGTCAAACTGAAAGAAGACTTTACTTGGATACTGTGTACTGACTGAGAAATTGTAATTTACTAGTGACCTGGGGTGGAGGGTTTGTGTATTTTCTGATGATTGAATAGTGAATGATGAAGGTTGATTGAATGATTGAGTTGATGGAATTCGTGATTGTACTTAGTGATTGATGACTGAATAAGTGATTGATTTGTAACTTATCGTGCCTCATGAGTGGAGAACTTTGACTATTGTATTTTGATTGAATGACTGAGTTAGGAGGCAAGCCTCATTAAGGATGATTGAATGATTGAGTTACTAAATGGTTGTTCTTTGTTCAAAACTTTGTGACCACTGTGGTGAAAACTATGTGGCTATCTTAGTGACAAGTTGTTTGAATGATGTATTTTGATTTTCTGTGATAAGTTGTAATATTGTGAATGCTGTATCTTGATGTTCTGTGAATGTTTTGTTCTGATTGATTATTGAATAGAGTGTTCACTATACTGTATAATCAGAACCTTGAAAGCTGTTCACAGCAGCAATCCTCTGGAAAGCTTCTCATGCTTGGCTTTACACCCTCCAATCAGAGGGCAGAGGGTAGTAGTGAAGTAGAGTATCAAGGGTGTTGAGAACTTGGAGGGTAATGGAGTTATTCCAACAACTTGAGGGATATGAATAAATCAGTCAAAGAAATCCCAAAGTAGTACAGCCAGGTAAGAAATGAGGATTGCTTTGACAGAAGAGAGATACAAATCACTACCTCAAGGGCCTGTGCTCTAGGGATGGTTTCAGCAGCAAAGCTTTTGTGCCCACACTTCTCATGTCTGATAGGTCCAATCTTATTCCCAGAGGCTTACCTCTTTTTGGAAATCTTCCTCTGCTTATTCTTCTCTCAACTCAAGACGGCTTCTTAGAGTAAGCTTGTGTTTCTCCAGTTCCGTACTACTTCTGCTCATCCAGTCAAGTGCTGGTGGGTTCCTTTTAGAGAATGTCTCCTGACTGGGCTTAGTCAAAGAACTTTTATAAAAAATTAGAGATCTTCTCACTTCCCTTAAACGCCTTTTTGTACTGCCTATGATCATCACTGTCTAATTGCCTGCAGGAAGACCTACTGAAAGTAGGCCCTCTCAGCTTTAAAGGAGTCATATTTGTATGTGAATGAAGAAAAAATTGGTTTTCATTGGCTTTTTGAAAATGACTGTGCTGCTGTTGAGGTTTGGGGGTTTAGGCGTGTTCGAGACCCCAAAATACCAAAATGTTGGGTCCAGCCGAATGAATTCGACTCAAGTTTTCTCTCAGTCAAAGTAAAACAAAGTTTATTAAAGATTCACCATAATGGGTAGACTCTTAAGGAGCCTAAGTATTTGTGACACTTGTATTGGACAAGTGGGCCAAAACAATCTGACATAGAATGAGTGTGGGCTAGACTGAATCTCAGCACCTTTGTGAAGGCAAGATGGATCTTATATACAGAAAGACTGTGGGAGGGGTCTAGGGGTGGTCTAGAGGAGGAGTCTAAGGAGGATCTTGAGGAACTCAGGTCAGACTCCAGGAATGGAATTAAGGGTGGGAAATAGATGAAGGCTTCTAGAGATGACAGAAAATGGAGGGCTAGGCTAATTTAAGAGTAACAGATTTGGGTATAGATATTTTGATAGGACCAAGGGTGGGAAGTAGCTGGACAATGCAGGGCTAGAATAGGTTAAGTGTAACGAAATTTGGGCCTAGCAGTAATGAAAGGCTTATGACCTCAGGCAAATGCCTCATCAAGTGGGAAGATTCTAGATTCAGAACCATCTTTGCCATACTTGTATCTCTGATGAATGTAATGTCTCCTATCCATTCCTTCACAGTGATGTGGCAATTAAAAAGGTTTGAGAGACGTAGTTTCTGGATAATTTAATAATTGTATTAAAATGCCAGCATTTTAATAAAAGGATGGCCATTTGACCTCAAAGACCCTTATGGTGGTGGATTCACAGGTTTTATGCCCTTTGAAGAGTAGGTATTCTCTGTGTTGGCAATCAGCTTTGATTGGCTAACAACTAATGATAGGTGGACTTTGCAAAAAGAATTGGGCTTACTCCATTGAGGGACTGAGAGTGACACACTATACCTAGATCACCGCCAGCCTTTGGCAATTTAGACCAAGTGTCTGTCTCCACCCAAATGTGAATGAATGGAATTCACCTAAGACCAGACATTCCCAGTAAGGTTGGGTGGGGTTGGATAGGAGACTGAGACTGAAGTCTTGAAATGAGGATAGATAAAAGGAGGAACTCTGAATCTCCCCAAATCATTAGTTAATAATAATTTCTCTTAGTAATGAAGAGGCTTACCCAAAGAGGGTTAGGGTTGCCTGACCCTAAAATACCAACATGCCGGGTCCTGCCAAAAGAATTCGACTCAAGTCTTCTCAGTCAAAGAAAAGTAAAGTTTACTGAAAGTTCAAGTTCGCCATAGGGGTTAGACTCTTAAGGAGCCAGTCTATGCTAGATCATTCTGTGGCACTTTCACACACATGGAGGGAAGATGGGATTCTTATATACAGAGGAATCTAGGGGTGGTCTAGAGGAGGAGTTTGCGGAAGGTCTTCAGGAGGAGTCAATGAGGTCAGACTCCAGTAATGAGTTTGGGGAGGGTCTTCAGGAGGAGTTAATGAGATCAATGCAAGAATGGATTGATATTTTGATAGGCTCAAGGGTGGGATGCAGATGGACAATGGAGGGCCAGACAAACAGAGGTTTGGGCCCAGCCTCAGTGAAATACTTAAGGCCTCTGCAAATGACTCATCAAGTGAGAAGATTCAATCAGACTTCAAGGGGTTTCCCAGATCCTGTACCTCAAAGATTCAAGGAGAGCTCTAGGGGACTCCAGAGCCTACACCTCATCAGTAACATGGTTTATGGGGAGTTAGGCAGAGGAGAAGAAAACCCTTTCCTTCCTTCCAAGAATGATTCTCTGTCAGGAACCTGGTTCTTCCTATATTTCTGATGCCTGGTCTAGAATTCATGAACTTCTTCCATTAATGGCTGTATTTTGGGCCCTCCTGACTCAGAGTGAATGTCAGTAGTAACTTTCTCTTTTGACGAGTAACCCTGAAGATCTTCTCCAACCAGTTTAATTTTTTTTTATGATGTAAATGAGATTTACTAATTTGACTCTATAGAGGTAGTAAATTTTGAATAAATTTCAAGAAATTTAATCAATTGATAAAATTTAAGATAAAATAAAAATTAATATTTCTCTTAAATGTTATTGAAAGAATAAATGAGATTTGGTTCTGCTTTCTTAGCTTTATTTTATTCTTCTGTTACTACCTGAGTGTGATTAGTACAGGTTAATTTTGATACAATGAAAGAGTAGCTATAAAAGATATTCCACTTGCTATCCCAGGGTCCACTTGATGTAATAAAATTCCATTGAAGTGGAATAATTCAGGCATCCCTTTGAAACTGGCTTATAATGTGCAGCACATTTTCTATTAAAGAAACATCAGTGAGATGTCTTAGGTGTGCAAGAACATATTACAGATTTTTTGTATGGTTCAGTTTGAGCACTAGGTTTCACTGAAAATACCTCCCTTTCCTCCCTGTATTAGAAATAGGATAATTATAAATGAGCCATTTATAAATTCAACATGACCAACATTGGTCTTTGTTCCTTTCTCTTTAAAAATTCAAGTCCAGCAATTTGTTAAATAATCTTTGTTGATGTAATCATTTTGCCTCCATACTTCAGCATTCTCCAAGTTCAGATTGGTGCAGAGAGTCCTTTCAGAGTTGCAGATCACAACTCTTCTTGTAGTCTTGACATGGCCAGATATTTTCCTCCTAGAGACAGCTTGGTGATGAGCTCCTGTACTTTCTAATCTTCTAGCCTGATAGATCTTGCTTAGAAACATAACCTTTAATTAAAATAACTTAAAAAAATTTGTTTATTTTAGTTTACATCATTCATTTCCATGAGATTTTGAGTTACAAATTTTCTCCCCATCTTTCCCCCACCCATCACCCCCAAACAGCGATCCCACTGTATACCCCCTCCCCAATCTGTTCTCTCCTATGTCCTCACCCATCACCCCTCTGGCTTTCTGGTATGGCAAGATGTATCTCCCTACCCCAGTGCCTGTATATTGTAATTTCTTAATTTCCAGTTGCATGCAATTAATAATAATAATAATAATTATTATTATATATACACATATATACATATATATTTTTAACATTTGGTTACAGAACTTTAAATTCTAGATTCTTTCCCTTCTTCCCTCGTCACCCACCCCCACTGGAAAGACAAGCAATTCAATACAGGCTCTACATGTGTAGTTACACAGAACATCTCCACAATGGACATATTGTGAGAAACTGACTATAATTCTCTACTTCCTATCCTGCCCCCCCCTTGTTGTATTCTCTACTTTGTCCCTGTCCCTTTACAGAAGTGTGGGCTTCTAACAATCTTCCCCCCCAACCTACCCTCCCCTTCATCATCCCCCCCTTTCATCCCCATCCC
>JAQQSW010009948.1:0-13110 GCA_028646575.1 Pseudocheirus occidentalis | reverse complement strand
AGGAAGGCAAAAGGGAATGGGTCAACTTTACTCTCATTGAATTTGGCTTAGGGAAGGAATGATATACACTCTAAATTGGGTATCTTGCCCTACAGGAGGGTAGGGGGGATGGGGATGAGAGAGGGGATGATGGAGGGGAGGGGAGCTTGGGGAGGGAGGGTTGTTAGAAGCGCACAATAAAGGGACAGGGACAAAGTAGGGAATAGAACAAGTCGGGGGGCAGGATAGGAAGGAGGGAAATACAGTCAGTCTTTCACAATATATCCATTGTGGAGATGTTCTATGTAACTACACATAGACAACCTGTATTGAATTGCTTGTCTTTCCAGTGGGTGTGGGTGATGAGGGAGGTAAGGAAAGAATCTAGAATTTAAAGTTCTAAAATAAAATATTAAAAAATTCATACATACATACATACATACACGCATAATTATTTACATGTAACTGGGAATTAAGATATACAGGCACTGGGGGTAAGGAGATCCTTCTTGCCCTACCAGAAAGTCAGAGGGGTGATGGGGGAGAATATAGGAGAGAGCAGATTGGGGAAGGGTTTAAACTTGGGATTGCTGTTTTGGGGTGGTGGGTAGGGGAAAGGTGGGGAGAAAAATTTTAACTCAAAAGCTCATGGAAAAGGAATGATGTAAACTAAAAAATAAACAAAAGTTAATTTTAAAAAAAAGATGTATTCAATCCCTTTCATAACAGTAATGGGAATTTGAACGTCTTCCCTAACTTTGAAAATGTTTCCTGTACCCTAAAAGACTGGATGTAATCACATGGAGCATATGGTGGGAGAAGTTTGCTGAAAGGTGGAGCAGATGCCAGAGGAAGCTTGGAGTCTGAATAGTTAGAGCTGGAGGGAGGAGAGGATGCACCCAGGGAGACAGCTAGGCTTGTGGGAAGGTTAAAGAATGGTATGGCTCTCTGCTACATTGTGGTGAATTAACTTCTATGTTATTATGGTGGACTCATTTTCCTGGTGTTGAGATTTGGTTTCCTGGCATCTGAATAAATGTTTTGCTTCTGTCTTCTGTTATATTTTGCAATTGAGAACTACACCAACATATTTACAGTTGCTGTCCATGCTGTGAATATCGTGTTGGCACTACCTTGATTGGGAAGACATTCTAAAAGAACAGAAATCAAAGGGATGTGGAGGAGCAGACTACAGTGGAGTGAGAAGGAGCCCAGCCAGTGGACTCACCCACCCCAAGGGCAATTCACAGCTGTCTTACAACAGCATAGAGGATTGGTTGGAGCTGGGTAAGAAAAAGTGCAGGGTCTGCAGCAGCAACAGCAGCTTCTCCTGGGGCTACCAGCTCACAGCCTGGATGTTTAAAAATCACATACCTGATATTCCAGGAGCCAATATGGTGGAATAAACCCTAGCTTCTCCCATTCCCCCTCTCTGATCCAGAAAACCCAGAGATAAATGTTCCACCCCAGAATAAAATCCTGAGTGGAAATAGCATCAGGCTTAAGAGTCACTGAGAAAGGGTGTAACTGAGGCAGTACAGAGTCTGAAGTGAAGGGCAGTGGCATTCCAACAAGCCTCACCTCAGCTGACCAGCAGAAGCTCTGGCAGCCCAGCGGGGTGGAACCAGTAAGTGTTAACAACACAAGGCCACGTGTGTCTCAGCACGACCAGAGAAATCTGCAGACACTGGTGCTACAGGCCACCAGCTGCTGAGCCTGCCTGACCTGTAACTCAGGGGCATAGAGGTGGCAACCTGAAGTGGCCAGACCACCATTCCCCCACAATTACTCTGTGAGCATCAGGGTAATTCATGGGAAGCACCAAGAGTCCTGATCTTAGCCTCAGATTAGATACTCAGAGGCAACAGTACATGAAGTTAACAACCAAACCTCTACCTTCCAGAGTGAGAAGTGCAATACATCTGTACTCCAGAAGCAGATATCCACTCTAAAAACAAAGGACATAGGCAATCACAATGAAATCTCAATTGATATGATCCCTCTATAGTGAGCAAGAACAACCAAATTCAGAGGACAGCATGGACTCTATACTCACACTGGAGACCACATAAGGAAATATGAATTGGTCTCAAGCCCAAAATAACATTCTTGGAAGAGCTTTTAAAAGCCAAATTAGAGAGGCAAAAGATAAATTTAAATATACAGTGACTTAATTAGAAAAAACTCACTGAAGAAAACAAATCCTTAAAAAGTAAAATTGGTGAACTGGGACAGGAGGTTCAAAAATCTAACTGGAGAAAATACTTCTCTAAAAATGAAAACTGAACATATGGAAAAGAAGCTTCAAAAACTAACCAAGGAAAATAATTCACTAAATATTAGAATCTGTCAAATTGAAGCCAAGGACTCTATGATGCATCAAGAGTCAGTCAAACAAAACATAAAGATTCAAAAATTAGAAGAAAGTGTAAAATATCTCACTGGAAAAACAACTGACCTGGAAAACAGATCCAGGAGAGATAATGTAAGAATTATTGGTCTACCGGAAAGCCATGATGAAAAAACCACCCTGGACAACATCCTCCAAGAGATTGTCAAAGAAAACTGTTCTGAGGTCTGAGAATCAGAGGGTAAAATAGTTATCAAAAGAATTCATCAGACTCCTCCTGAAAGAGATCCCAGATTGAAAACTCCAAGAAATATAGTAACCAAATTCTACAAGAGCTACAAGATCAAGGAAAAAAATACTTCAATCAGCCAAAAAGGAACAATTCAAATGTCATGGAACTATAGTCAAGATTACACAGGATGCAGCAGCTTCTACATTAAAATATCGGAAGTAATGGAATTTGATATTTCATAAGGCAAAAGAGCTAGGACTGCAACCAAGGATGAACTACCCAGCAAAATTGAACATTATCTTTCAGGCAAGGAGATGGTCATTTAATGAAATAAAGGACTTTCAGACTCTCCTGACGAAAAAGCCAGAGCTCAATGGAAAATTCAGTCTCCAATTATAAGACTCAAGAAAGACATAAAAAGGTAAAGAAAGAAAATACACTCACACACACACACACAAACACACGCACATAACTTGGGATTCAACAAGAGCAAACTATTTACATTCCTATATGAGAAGCTGATACTAGCCAATACTGGAATTTATATGATTATTGCGACCTTTAAAAGGGATATACATAGATAGAGGGTATGGGTATAAATGAACTAATCTGATGGTAAAAAAAAAACAACCTTATTAAGGGGTTCAAAAAGATTCTAATGGGAGAAAAGGAAAGAATGAGGCAGAAAAAGGTAAATTATGCCACAAGAAGAATGATAAAAACATACTATAGTACAGGGGAAGGAGGGAGGAAGATGAACATTATATGAACTTTATTCTCATTGGTTCTGGTTCAAAGAGGGATCAATATAATCAGTTAAGTTTAAGAGTCTAATGTGAAAAAAAACACAAAAACTCATGATAGTAGAGGGAAAAGAGGGAGGGAGAGGAGCATTGTATGAAATTTACTCTCATTGGCTTGGGATCAAAGAGGGAATAATATACTCCTATAAATATAAAAATCCATTGTACCTTATAGGCAGTAGGAGGGGTAAGGGGTAAAAAAAGAGGAGGTTGTTAGAAGGGAGGGAAATAGTAATAAGGGGAAAGGGTAGGTAAAGAGGGGGAGGTCACAGGGAGGGAATACTGAAGGAGGTGGTGGTCAAAAAGAAAACTCTTAAGGAGGGGAAGGGAGAAGGAAGAAACAAAAACATAAACAGGGGAGGGGAATAGGATGGAGGGAAAGACACAGATAGTAATCATAACTGTGACTGTAAATGGGATGAATTCTCCCATAAAACAGAGGCAGATAGCAGAATGGATTAAAAACCATAATCCTTTAATATGCTGTCTACAAGAAACATGTTTGAAATAAAGGAATACACAGGTAAAGGTAAAAGGCTGGAGTAGAATATATTATGCTTCAGTTAAAGTTAAAAAAGCAGGGGTAGCAATCCTTATCTCAGATAAAGCAAAAGCAAAAATAGATCTAATTACAAGAGATAAGGAAGGAAATTATATCATGCTAAAAGACACCATCGAGAATGAAGCAATATCATTACTTAACATATATGCACGGAGAAGTATAGCATCCAAATTCCTAGAGGAGAAGTTAAGGGACTTGGAGGGAGAAATGGATAGCAAAACTATACTACCGGGGGACTTCAACCTTCCCCTCCCTGAATTTGATAAACTTAACCTCAAAATAAACAAGAAAAAAGTTAAGGAAGTTAATAGAACTTTAGAGAGGCTAGACATGATATAAAACTGAATGGGGATCAAAAGGAATATACCTTCTGCTCAGCGGTACATGACACATACACAAAAATTGACCATATACTAGGGCATAAAACCTCACAATTCAGTGCAGAAAGGCAGAAATATTAAATGCATCATTCTCAGATCATGAGGCAATAAAAATCATATGCAATAAAGGGCCATGGAAAGATAGACTTAAAACTAATTGGAAACTAAATAATTTAATCCTAAAGATTGAGTGGGTCACACAAGAAATTATAGAAACATTCAGTAACTTCATTCAAGAGAATGACAATAATGAGACAACATACCAAAACTTGTGGCATGCAGCAAAGGCAGTTCTTATATCCCTGAGTTCATACATGAATAAATTAGAGAAAATGGAGGTCAATGAATTGAGCATGCAATTGAAAAAGCTAGAAAAAGAACAAATCAAAATTTCCCCATTAAATACTAAATTAGAAATAATGAAAACCAAAGGAGATATTAATAAAATTAAAATTAAGAAAACTATTGAATTAATAAATATAACTAAGAGCTGGTTTTATGAAAAAACAATAAAATTGATAGACAGTCAATATGATAAAGAAAAGAAAGAAGAAAACAGAATTATGAGTATCAAAAATGAAAGGAGTGAATCTACCTCCAATGAAGAAGAAATTAAAACAATAGTTAGGAATTACTTTGCCAAACTGTATGCACATAAATTTGACAATCTTAGTGAAATGGATGAATTTTTACAAAAACATATGTTGCCTAGATTAGCTGAAGAGGAAGTAAATTACTTAAATAACCTCATCTCAGAAAAAGAAATGGAACAAGCCATCAGTGAACTCCTTAGGAAAAAATCTCCAGGGCCAGATGGATTTATATGAGAATTTTATCAAACATTTAAAAAAATAATTGATTCCATTGCTCTACAAATGGTTTGGGAAAATTAGTGAAGGAGTCCTACCAAATCATTTTTATGACACAAATATGATACTGATACCTAAGTCAAGAAGAGATAAAATGGAGAAAGAACATTACACACCAATTTCCCTCATGAATAAAGATGCAAAAAATTTAAATAAAATATTAGCAAAAAGACCACAGCAACTTATCACAAGAATAGTACACTTTGATCAGGTAGAATTTATTCTAGTAATGCAAGGATGGTTTAATATTAGGAAAACCATCAGTATAATTGATTAAAGCAACAATAAAACTAGCAGAAACCACATGATTATCTCAATAGTTGCAGAAAAGGCTTTTGATAAAATACAACATCCTTTCCTATTAAAAACACTAAAAATTACAGGAATAAATGGAGTCTTCCTTAAAATAATAAGTAGCATCTATTTAAAGCCATCAGCAAGTATTATATGTACTGGGGATAAGCTAGAAGAGTTTCCAATAAGATCAGGAATGAAACGAGGATGTCCACAATCACTTCTCTAACTTGGTCTGATACTAGAATGTTAGCAGTAGCAATTAGAGAAGAAAAAGAAATCAAATGAATCAAATTAGGCAAAGAAGAGACTAAGCTATTACTCTTTTCAGATGATATACTTAGAGAATCCTAGAGAATCAAGTAGAATCAAGTAAAAAACTACTTGAGACAATAAATAAATTTGGCAAAGTTGCAGGATATAAAATAACCCACATAAATCCTCTGCATTCCTATATATTTTTAACAAAATCCAACAGCAAGAGATAGAAAGAGAAATCTCATTTAAAGTTACTGTAGACATTATAAAATATTTGGGAATCTACCTGCCAAAACAAACCCAGGACCTATATGAACACAACTACAAAACACTTTTCAGACAAATAAAGCTAGATCTAACTAATTGGAAAAACATCATTTGCTCATGGCTGGGTCAAGGTAATATGATGAAAATGACAATTTTATCTAAATTAAATTACATATTTAGTGCCATGCCAATCAATCTACCAAAAACTTACTTTACAGAGCTAGAAAAAATAGTAACAAAATTCATTTGGAAGAACAAAAGGTCCAGAATATCAAGGGAATTAATTAAAAGAAATGCTAGGAAAGGTGGCCTAGCCATACCAGATTTTAATCTGTATCATAAAGCAGTAGTCATCAAAACTACTTGGTACTGGCTGAGGAATAGAGTAGTGGATCAATGGAATAGATTGGGTACAAGAGACTCAGCAGTCCATGACTACAGTAATCTACTGTCTGATAAACCCAAAGACCCCAGTTTTGGGGATAAGAACTCACTATTTGACAAAAACTGCGGGGAAAACTGGAATACAGTATTGCAGAAACTGGGCATAGAACATTATCTAATGCCGTGTACTAAAATCAAGTCTAAATGGATGCATGATCTAGGTATAAAAGCTGAAGATACTGTAAGCAATCTAGGAAAGCAAGGAATACTCTACCTGTCAGACTTATGGAAAGGGAAAGATTTTATGACCAAACAAGAATTAGAGAGCATTATAAAATGCAAAGTGGATAATTTTGATTACATTAAATTGAAAAGTTTCTGTACAAACAAAGCCAATGTAACCAAGATTAAGAGGGAAGTGGGACATTGGGAAAGAATTTTTACAACCAGTGTCTCTGATAAAGGCCTCATTTCTTTTTTCTTTTAATTTGATTTATTTACTTTTAGTTTACAAGATTCAGTTCCATAATCTCTTGAGTTTCAAATTTTCTCCCCTCCCTTTCAACCCACCCCATGGTGGCATGAAATCAAGTATTGGATCTACAAATATTTTCAAATTGGACATTAGTCTGGTTGTATAGAAGAGTTGTAAGGGAGTGAACAATGGGAGAAAAAGAAAAGAGAACCAAACATGAAAGAGAATGATAGCATGTAGATTGCTTCAGTCTCCATTTAAACTCTGTTCTTTCTAGATCTTTCTGTGAATGTAGATTTGTCCTTCCATCCTGAGACTTGTAGAGTTGTCTTATAACTATGCGTTGCTGGGAAGAGTCCAGTTTATCAGGGTTGGTCATCACACATACAATGTGTCTGTGATTGTGTACACATTTTTCCTGGTTCTTCTCTTCTCACTTAGCCAAAGGCTTCATTTCTAAAATATACTACTTGAAGATACCTGTATCCTTGAACTGAGTCAGATCTATAAGAATACAAGTCATTCCTAAATTGATAAATGGTCAAAGGATATGAAGAGGCAGTTTTCTGAAGAAGAAATTAAAAGATTTAAGCATATGAAAAAATGCTCTAAATCACTGTTGATTAGAGAAATGCAAATCAAAACAACTCTGAGATACCACATCTCACCAGTCAGATTGGCTAAGATGACAAAACAGGAAAATGATAAATGCTGGAGAGGATGTAGAAAAATTGGAACACTAATGCAATGTTGGTGAAGTTGTGAAATGATCCAACCATTATGGAGAGCAATCTGGAACTATGCCCAAAGGGCTATAAATAACCTTTGACCCGGTAATACCAGTTCTAGGGTTGTATCCCAAAGAGATCATAGAAGTGGGAGGAAGATGCAAATGTACAAAAATATTCATAGCAGCTCTTTTTGTGGTGGCAAAGAATTGGAAATTAAGGGGATGTCCATCAATTGAGGAATGGCTAAACAAGTTGTGGTATATGAATGTAATGGAATACTCTTGCGCTGTAAGAAATGAGGAACAGATTGACTTCATATTTATCTGGAGAGGCTTATACGAACTGATGCTGAGTGAGAAGAGCAAAACCAACTAAGATTTACCACTTGTTTTTCTTATAGCAGGCCTTTGATTTAAGTGATGCAAGTTTAATTATCCTTAAAAAAATGAGGAAATTAAGGCTCTGAAAAGTCAAATGATTTGACTACAGTCATCCAACATTCTGTGGGCCTCCTTCTCTTCACAGTCTTACATGGTGATCTCATCAGTTCCCATTGGTTCAATTACCTCTATGCAAATGATGGGCAGTTAGGTGGCTCAATGGATAAAGCACCCAGCCTAGAGTCAGGAAGACCTGAGTTTAAAACTGGCCTCAAAGACACTTACTACCTGTGGTACTCTGGACAAGTCACTTTACCCAGTTTCCCTCAGTTTTCTCATCTGTAAAATGAGCTGGGGAAGGAACTGGTAAACCACTCCATTATCTTTGCCAAGAAAACCCCCAATGGGATCACAGAGAGTTGGACATACCTGAAAGTGACTCAACAACAGCAACAACGACCCACATTCCAAGATTTCTGGGTACTTCTCCATTTTGACTTCGGCTGCTATTGGGTTAACAAGTGGTTTTTAATCAATGTTTTAGAAAAGGTAACATTGGGAATATGTCATTGGTGCACTCAGGAACAGAAAACAGAGGCCTTCAACAAGATAGGACTTCATTGCTGCAAAATCTCTGGATCAACTCCTTTTTTTATTGTAGCCTGCAAACAAAAGGGGCTTAAAAGGACAGGAAAAATTAAAAAAGAAACCCTAGCATTGAGCCAAGGCCCCCCTGACATATATCCTTACCTTTAATTAGCATTTTTTTAATCCAAAAAGGGAATATACCTTTTCAAGGCTGTCTCTGTGATATTGGTTCAGGCAGAAATACCAGGTGACTTGAATTAAGTAGTTGTCGTGGTCAGAGGAAAGTGATTACTTCCTTCGCTTTGTGACTTTGGTAAGTCCTCAGGAAGTTTAAATGAAGAAATTAATGACAGATGGCTCTAGACAACATGCTTCTAATGGTTATACAGTCCCTTGGGAAGAATGTTTTTACAGTTGATCAACATGGCAATGTCACACTGATCCATCTGTATTCTAGACTTTGTGTGGCATAGATCTTGTAATTTTAGTTAGAATGGCAGCATCCTGCCTCGGCCCACTTTTGTACCTCCTGTGAAAGACTAATTCTTGTGTTAAAAAAAATATATTTCCAAGGGTACGGACAGACAGAGGAGCATCCTGAATATCTTGTTTATCTCTTCAGTACTCAATTAAGTTGGGACAGTCAAAACAAGTTGTAAGATGTCACCCTATTAGTAATTTAGCAGAACCAACTCCTGTTGCTAGACATGTAATGAAATGCTGAATTATGGGAAAACTGACAAATTTCATTGGATACTCTGCTCCGATGACACTTTCAGGACATTCTTAGCCACCTTCACCACTCTTTCAAGTTTAAATTTCTGAGTGAGGGTGATGAGGCACAATAGTAACCAATTGGCTGAGGTTTCTGTTCCAAGTTACTTAATCTCAATTTAGGTAAATGCAAGCCCGTTGCCAGAAGTGGTGGTTGCTCAGCAATCTTTATGTTCCAAACAATTAATGCAGAGCTAAGATTCTTGTATAAGCAGAGATCTGAGTGGAACTAAGGACTATTTGAGAAGTCTGTCAATATTATGAAGCTCTTTCTTTGTAATAATCCTGTAAAATCAATATGAATGTTTTATCTCTTCCCATAGCCTGGCATGCACCATAGTTTTTACAGCATCTTCTATATCAGATTCAATTACTGGCTACTATAATTAGCAATGGTTTTTAGCCAAGGTTTTCCTAGAAACAAATGGGACAGATTATCAAGAAGAAAAACAAAACAGCCCAAGTGACATTCTGGAAAAGTCTGAGTTGGAAGCAATGGGATCTCAGAAATCCCACTTCCCAAGTTCAAGAAGGGAAAGGGGTCAAGCAGTGTGTCTGTCTACCCAGTGAAACTGAAGGCCCAGGACATTCTCTTCTTCAACGAGCATCAGGCAGACTGATGACTTAATGCCAGAAATAGAAATCTTAGTGAAAGAATTTCAAAGGTGGTGCTTGGATCAAGTTCAGAGCAGGAAGGAAAAGTCAAATGGTAGTAAAGCTAGAAGAGGAACCTCCTCGAGATGCTGTGAAATTTGGTGACACTCTCCTTTGGGGAACAAGTAGAAGGGAGCATTTAATAAGTACCTACTACATTCTGTGCTTTTATAGATATTATCTCCTTTGACCCTCACAACAGCCCTGGGAGGTAGGTGCTGTTATCTCTGTTTTATATTTGGGGAAACTGAGGCAGACAGCAGTTAAGGGAATTTGCTGAGAGTCACATAGCTAGTAAGTGTCCAAGAATGGATTTGAACTTGAGTCTTCCTGATTCCAAGTCAGGTGCTCTACCTAGCTGCCTCTGGAGCTAACTGTTGAGTCAAGAAAGCCTAAACATAGAAACCTGGCAAAAGGTCCCTGCTGCTGAAGGCCTTTTGGGGCCCCAAGATCGTGATTCGGGCCTGTCTATCTCATTGGCTTGAATGAAAGATTGTAGAGAAGACAGAACACATTTTGTAGACCTAAAGAAATTTAAGCAGCAACATCTGAAGGGAGAACTCCATAGCTGATCTGGAGGAAGCCAAAGATCCATGACACTGGTATCCAGGAGTAATGGGGATAAACTCCTAATAGGGATAGATCCATCCTTGCTTGGAAGATTTTTCCCTTAATATTTTATGTGCTTTTTTAGCATAATTTTTTACAATTTTCTTGTTTGCATCATTCATTTCCATGAGATTTGAGTTACAAACTTTTTCCCCATCTTTCTCCCACCCACCACTCCAAAACAGCTATCTCACTGTATAGCCCCTCCCCCAATCTGCTCTCTCCTATGTCCTCACCCTTCGCCCCTCTGACTTTCTGGTAGGGCAAGATGGATCTCCCTACCCCAGTGCCTGTATATCTTAATTACCAGTTGCATGTAGTTAATAACAATAATAACAACAATTATATATATATTTAACATTTGATTATAGAACTTTAAGTTCTAGATTCTTTCCCTTCATCCCTCATCACCCACACCCACTGGAAAAACAATTCAATACAGGCTGTACATGTGTAGTTATACAGAACGTCTCCACAATGGACATATTGTGAGAGACTGATTATATGTCCCTCCTTCCTATCCTGCCCCCACCTTGTTCTATTCTCTACCCTGTCCCTGTCTTCTGTCTTTACAGAAATGTGTGCTTCAAGCAAACCTCCTCCCCACCTTTCCCTCCCCTCCGTCATCCCAACTCTCATCCCCAACCCCCCTACTCTCCTGTGTGGCAAGATACCCAATTTAGAGTGTATATCATTCCTTCCCTAAGCCAAATTCAATGAGAGTAAGGTTGACCCTTTCCCTTTTGCCTTCCTGTTCTTCCCTTCAATTGTAACAGTTATCCCTTGCCTCTTCTATATGACATGATTAGCCCCATTCTGTCTCTCCCTGTCTATTCTCATTCGATTCCTCTCCCACCTCTCAATTTCACCTTTTAAAGTATTATTCCTTCCTATTCAATTGATCCTCCATGTACACATATATACACATACTCAGATACATATATATAGACATATGTATATGTATACATACATATATATGTATATATACATATATATATACACATTTATATTTCCTTCACCTATCCTCATACTAAGAAAAGTTTCATAAGTTACAGTTATCGTTTTTCCATGTTGGCATGTAAATAGTTCAACCTTGATAAGTTCCTAATGATTTCTTTTCCATGTTTACCTTCTCATGCTTTTTGTATTTGAGTGTCAAATTCAGTTCTGTTTTTTTTTCAGGAAGAATGCTTGAAAGTCCTCCACCTCATTGAATGACCATATTTTCCCCTGGAACATTATACTCAATTTTGCTGAGTAGGTGATTCTTGGTTTTAATCCTAGCTCCCTTGATCTCCAGAATATCATATTCCAGGCCCTTCAATCCCTTAATGTAGAAGCTGCCAGATCCTGGGTTATCCTGATTGTGTTTCCACAGTATTCAAATTGTTTCTTCTTGGCAGCTTGTAGTATTTTCTCTTTGATCAGGGGACTGCAGATCTTGCCTATAACATTCCTAGGAGTTTTCTTTCTGGGATCTTTTTCAAGAGGTGATTGGTGAATTTTTTGAAGTTCTATTTTGCCCTCTGGTTCTAAAATATCAGGGCAATTTTCCTCGAGAATTTCTTGAAGGATGATTTCTAGGTTCTTTTTTTCTGATCATGGCTTTCAGTTAGTATAATAATTTTTATATTGTCTCTCCTGGATCTATTTTCCAGGTCAGTGGCTTTTTCAAGGAGATATTTCACATTGCCTTCTATTTTTTTCATTTGTTTGGATCTGCTTAATAGTATCTTGATTTCTCATAAAGTCATTTGCTTGCATTTGCTCCACACTAATTCTGAAGGAATTATTATCTTCAGAAAACTTTTGAAATTATTTTTCTATCTGGCAAATTTGACTTCTTAAGGCATTTTTCTCCTCCTCGGCTTTTTGGGCCTCTTTTGCGATTTGAGTTAGTCTATTTTTTTAAGGTGTTATTTTCTTCAGTCAGAATATTGACTCTCTTTTCATGATTTTCTTGCGTCATTCTCATTTCTCTTCCCAATTTTTCCTCCACTTCTCTTATTTGGTTTTCAAAATCCTTCTTAAGCTGCTCTATGGCTTGTAACCAGTCTGCATTTTTCTTGGAAGCTTTTGATGTGGGATTTCTGACTGTGTTGTCTTCCTCCCATTCTATGCTTTGATCCTTTTAGTCCCCAGAAAAGGAATTTAAAGTTGGATTGCTGGACTTGCTTTGCTTCCTTTGCCTGCTCATGTTGCCATTCAATTACTTACTTTTTATCTCTGTGGAACTCTGCTTCCAGAAAGGAAAGCTCTGTCCCAAATTGCTGGGGTTTTCACAGCTGCTAGAGCTATTAGGAGGCTGCTGCAGCCCTCACCAGCTTTGGCTCACTGAAAATGCCCCTCATAAGTACCACCATGATCCTGATCCAGGCAAGTTAAGGCAAGAGCACTTAGCCTGTGAATAATTGCTTGGGCCACCCCCCCCCCCCCCGCTGAAATCTGCAGCCCATGGGCTCTGAAGCAGCCAGGTGGATGTGGCTGGGCCACTTCTGCTGCTCGCTTGCCCTCTCCTCCA